>JABSTQ010003075.1:0-19473 GCA_013358835.2 Ixodes persulcatus
TTAAGCGCTTCTCGTTTCGCGTCTAGAACAGCAGGAATCTCTCTCATTAATTGCGAACACGGCGGTGACATAAAGAGACACTCCGAAGTCAGACCCAGCTGTCTTCTAAATAGACGCACTCTTTCGGAGGCAGTTTTCTTTTTTTTTATTCGGTTGAACGGAGCGAGAAATCAGGTAGCAGCGAAACATTTAATAACGACAGCGTGCTTACGAAAGGTTTTCGCCTTTGATTTCCGAGAAGTCGTCTTTTTAAGCGCTTCTCGTTTCGCGTCTAGAACAGCAGGAATCTCTCTCATTATTGCGAACACGGCGGTGACATAAAGAGACACTCCGAAGTCAGACCCAGCTGTCTTCTAAATAGACGCACTCTTTCGGAGGCAGTTTTCTTTTTTTTTATTCGGTTGAACGGAGCGAGAAATCAGGTAGCAGCGAAACATTTAATAACGACAGCGTGCTTACGAAAGGTTTTCGCCTTTGATTTCCGAGAAGTCGTCTTTTTAAGCGCTTCTCGTTTCGCGTCTAGAACAGCAGGAATCTCTCTCATTATTGCGAACACGGCGGTGACATAAAGAGACACTCCGAAGTCAGACCCAGCTGTCTTCTAAATAGACGCACTCTTTCGGAGGCAGTTTTCTTTTTTTTTATTCGGTTGAACGGAGCGAGAAATCAGGTAGCAGCGAAACATTTAATAACGACAGCGTGCTTACGAAAGGTTTTCGCCTTTGATTTCCGAGAAGTCGTCTTTTTAAGCGCTTCTCGTTTCGCGTCTAGAACAGCAGGAATCTCTCATTATTTCGAACACGGCGGTGACATAAAGAGACACTCCGAAGTCAGACCCAGCTGTCTTCTAAATAGACGCACTCTTTCGGAGGCAGTTTTCTTTTTTTTTATTCGGTTGAACGGAGCGAGAAATCAGGTAGCAGCGAAACATTTAATAACGACAGCGTGCTTACGAAAGGTTTTCGCCTTTGATTTCCGAGAAGTCGTCTTTTAAGCGCTTCTCGTTTCGCGTCTAGAACAGCAGGAATCTCTCTCATTATTGCGAACACGGCGGTGACATAAAGAGACACTCCGAAGTCAGACCCAGCTGTCTTCTAAATAGACGCACTCTTTCGGAGGCAGTTTTCTTTTTTTTTATTCGGTTGAACGGAGCGAGAAATCAGGTAGCAGCGAAACATTTAATAACGACAGCGTGCTTACGAAAGGTTTTCGCCTTTGATTTCCGAGAAGTCGTCTTTTTAAGCGCTTCTCGTTTCGCGTCTAGAACAGCAGGAATCTCTCTCATTAATTGCGAACACGGCGGTGACATAAAGAGACACTCCGAAGTCAGACCCAGCTGTCTTCTAAATAGACGCACTCTTTCGGAGGCAGTTTTCTTTTTTTTTATTCGGTTGAACGGAGCGAGAAATCAGGTAGCAGCGAAACATTTAATAACGACAGCGTGCTTACGAAAGGTTTTCGCCTTTGATTTCCGAGAAGTCGTCTTTTTAAGCGCTTCTCGTTTCGCGTCTAGAACAGCAGGAATCTCTCTCATTAATTGCGAACACGGCGGTGACATAAAGAGACACTCCGAAGTCAGACCCAGCTGTCTTCTAAATAGACGCACTCTTTCGGAGGCAGTTTTCTTTTTTTTTATTCGGTTGAACGGAGCGAGAAATCAGGTAGCAGCGAAACATTTAATAACGACAGCGTGCTTACGAAAGGTTTTCGCCTTTGATTTCCGAGAAGTCGTCTTTTAAGCGCTTCTCGTTTCGCGTCTAGAACAGCAGGAATCTCTCTCATTATTGCGAACACGGCGGTGACATAAAGAGACACTCCGAAGTCAGACCCAGCTGTCTTCTAAATAGACGCACTCTTTCGGAGGCAGTTTTCTTTTTTTTTATTCGGTTGAACGGAGCGAGAAATCAGGTAGCAGCGAAACATTTAATAACGACAGCGTGCTTACGAAAGGTTTTCGCCTTTGATTTCCGAGAAGTCGTCTTTTTAAGCGCTTCTCGTTTCGCGTCTAGAACAGCAGGAATCTCTCTCATTAATTGCGAACACGGCGGTGACATAAAGAGACACTCCGAAGTCAGACCCAGCTGTCTTCTAAATAGACGCACTCTTTCGGAGGCAGTTTTCTTTTTTTTTATTCGGTTGAACGGAGCGAGAAATCAGGTAGCAGCGAAACATTTAATAACGACAGCGTGCTTACGAAAGGTTTTCGCCTTTGATTTCCGAGAAGTCGCCTTTCCAGCGCTTCTCGTTTCGCGTCTAGAACAGCAGGAATCTCTCTCATTAATTGCGAACACGGCGGTGACATAAAGAGACACTCCGAAGTCAGACCCAGCTGTCTTCTAAATAGACGCACTCTTTCGGAGGCAGTTTTCTTTTTTTTTATTCGGTTGAACGGAGCGAGAAATCAGGTAGCAGCGAAACATTTAATAACGACAGCGTGCTTACGAAAGGTTTTCGCCTTTGATTTCCGAGAAGTCGTCTTTTAAGCGCTTCTCGTTTCGCGTCTAGAACAGCAGGAATCTCTCTCATTAATTGCGAACACGGCGGTGACATAAAGAGACACTCCGAAGTCAGACCCAGCTGTCTTCTAAATAGACGCACTCTTTCGGAGGCAGTTTTCTTTTTTTTATTCGGTTGAACGGAGCGAGAAATCAGGTAGCAGCGAAACATTTAATAACGACAGCGTGCTTACGAAAGGTTTTCGCCTTTGATTTCCGAGAAGTCGTCTTTTTAAGCGCTTCTCGTTTCGCGTCTAGAACAGCAGGAATCTCTCTCATTAATTGCGAACACGGCGGTGACATAAAGAGACACTCCGAAGTCAGACCCAGCTGTCTTCTAAATAGACGCACTCTTTCGGAGGCAGTTTTCTTTTTTTTTATTCGGTTGAACGGAGCGAGAAATCAGGTAGCAGCGAAACATTTAATAACGACAGCGTGCTTACGAAAGGTTTTCGCCTTTGATTTCCGAGAAGTCGTCTTTTTAAGCGCTTCTCGTTTCGCGTCTAGAACAGCAGGAATCTCTCATTAATTGCGAACACGGCGGTGACATAAAGAGACACTCCGAAGTCAGACCCAGCTGTCTTCTAAATAGACGCACTCTTTCGGAGGCAGTTTTCTTTTTTTTTATTCGGTTGAACGGAGCGAGAAATCAGGTAGCAGCGAAACATTTAATAACGACAGCGTGCTTACGAAAGGTTTTCGCCTTTGATTTCCGAGAAGTCGTCTTTTTAAGCGCTTCTCGTTTCGCGTCTAGAACAGCAGGAATCTCTCTCATTAATTGCGAACACGGCGGTGACATAAAGAGACACTCCGAAGTCAGACCCAGCTGTCTTCTAAATAGACGCACTCTTTCGGAGGCAGTTTTCTTTTTTTTTATTCGGTTGAACGGAGCGAGAAATCAGGTAGCAGCGAAACATTTAATAACGACAGCGTGCTTACGAAAGGTTTTCGCCTTTGATTTCCGAGAAGTCGTCTTTTAAGCGCTTCTCGTTTCGCGTCTAGAACAGCAGGAATCTCTCTCATTATTGCGAACACGGCGGTGACATAAAGAGACACTCCGAAGTCAGACCCAGCTGTCTTCTAAATAGACGCACTCTTTCGGAGGCAGTTTTCTTTTTTTTATTCGGTTGAACGGAGCGAGAAATCAGGTAGCAGCGAAACATTTAATAACGACAGCGTGCTTACGAAAGGTTTTCGCCTTTGATTTCCGAGAAGTCGTCTTTTAAGCGCTTCTCGTTTCGCGTCTAGAACAGCAGGAATCTCTCTCATTATTGCGAACACGGCGGTGACATAAAGAGACACTCCGAAGTCAGACCCAGCTGTCTTCTAAATAGACGCACTCTTTCGGAGGCAGTTTTCTTTTTTTTATTCGGTTGAACGGAGCGAGAAATCAGGTAGCAGCGAAACATTTAATAACGACAGCGTGCTTACGAAAGGTTTTCGCCTTTGATTTCCGAGAAGTCGTCTTTTTAAGCGCTTCTCGTTTCGCGTCTAGAACAGCAGGAATCTCTCTCATTATTGCGAACACGGCGGTGACATAAAGAGACACTCCGAAGTCAGACCCAGCTGTCTTCTAAATAGACGCACTCTTTCGGAGGCAGTTTTCTTTTTTTTATTCGGTTGAACGGAGCGAGAAATCAGGTAGCAGCGAAACATTTAATAACGACAGCGAGCTTACTTTTCGTGATTTCCGAGAAGTCGTCTTTTTAAGCGCTTCTCGTTTCGCGTCTAGAACAGCAGGATCTTTCTCATTAATTGCGAACACGGTGGTTTCCGATTGTCCTAAATAGATGCACTCTTTCGAGGCAGGTTGAAATGTCAGGTAGCATTTAATAACGACAGCATTTACGACGCCTTTAATTTCCGTCTTTTTAAGCGCTTCTAGTTTTGTGTCTCGACAGCAGCAATCTCGCATTTATTGCGAACACGGTGGTGACATAAAGAGACACTCCGAAGTCAGACCCAGCTGTCTTCTAAATAGACACTCAGTTCGGCAGCGGGAGCACACGCAGCAGTATCTGACGACGAACTTTTAACCTGTTTACAGCCGCAACGGACGACAACGTCATCTCGCTATTCATCACGGAGCTGCAGGCCGGCACTGATAACACGCGCATCACGGTGGACCACGCGCAATTCCGTAGCGGGAGCACGTGTCGATCAGGGACACCACCAGGAGGCGCCATCACCGGACGTCTACAAAAGGCCAGGCGCAACAGGGCACTGGCTCAGTTCGGCAGCGGGAGCACACGCAGCAGTATCTGACGACGAACTTTTAACCTGTTTACAGCCGCAACGGACGACAACGTCATCTCGCTATTCATCACGGAGCTGCAGGCCGGCACTGATAACACGCGCATCACGGTGGACCACGCGCAATTCCGTAGCGGGAGCACGTGTCGATCAGGGACACCACCAGGAGGCGCCATCACCGGACGTCTACAAAAGGCCAGGCGCAACAGGGCACTGGCTCAGTTCGGCAGCGGGAGCACACGCAGCAGTATCTGACGACGAACTTTTAACCTGTTTACAGGTGAGGCTTTGTAACGATAGTTGTCTTTCTTACTGTTTTTGTTGTGCCTCGCTGCCGAACACAGCATTTTGCCTGCTTGTCTTGAGTGTGTTTCCTGATTGTTTGTCATGACCAAGGACGGGAAAGAGCAAAGCGAATATGTGAAGGCTATAGATGACTTGCGTCGTGAAATCAGAGCTGAGATGCGCGGTTTGAAAGAGAGTGTAAAGTACTCGAGTGATATATACGATGAGGTTAAAGCGATCACAGCTGAACTGAAGGGACTGAGAAAGGAGGTGAAGCAACTCACAGAGTCAAACCGCAACCTACAAGTAGAGAACAAGGCATTGACGCTTAAGGTTGACGAACTGGAACAGTACCAAAGGGCTAATAACCTGGAGGTAAAAGGGGTGCCTCTCGAGGGCGATCCTTCCGAAATTGTTAAAAAACTCTGTGAAGTTTTGGGGGAGCCTGTCCTGGACTCCGACATTGATATATGCCACAGGGTACCTACTGCAAAAGACACTGAAAAAAACATAATCGTACGTTTCACTCGCCGAACGACGCGAAATGCCGTACTGGCAAAAGCAAAAAAGAAGAGGACTGATACCTCAGCACTAGGGTTCACAAATGTAAGACGTCCAGTCTACGTGAATGAACACCTAACACGGCAGAAAAAACAGCTCTTGGGTGCCGCGGTTGCCCGCAAACGAGTTACAGGCTGGAAATATGTATGGACGTCTGGTGGAAAGGTCTACGCACGTCGAAATGAGGGCACTAATCCAATTAAGATTGACTGCCAGGAGGATGTGGAAAAAATGACGGCATAACACCCTCGTTCACCGGGCTCGTTTGAGTGTTGACATTTCCTGTAATGGATGCACACCCATTTATACAGTGTAAATTATATGACCTACCTTCTTTTAGACACAGTTTAAAGAACTACAAACCCAATTTTTCTGCACTTCATATGAACATGCGCAGCATGAAGGGCAAGCAAGATCCACTTGAGCTATTTCTGAACTCCATGGGATTTAGTTTTGATGCCATCATTTTCACGGAAACCTGGCTGACTCGTAACGACCAACTACCGCCTCTATCGGGCTACAAGGGAACTGGCATGGTTAGAGAAGGTAAAAGAGGAGGTGGAATAGCGATTTATGTAAAAGAACAACATTCTATTATTGCTTTAAATGAATTATCAGTGATGGATACGAACGTTGAATGTATGGCGGTAAACACAGGGAATGCTATTGTTGTTGTTGTGTACAGACCACCTTCGGGAAACGTTAATCATTTTCTTGACTTTTTCGAAAATATTCTAGCTTTTTTGGGGAATTTATATCTGCCTTTTTTTGTTATGGGCGATGTAAACATTAATACCTTATCCGACGAATCAGTGGCGGGAAGGTTCCAGAATCTACTACTTTCTTACAATTGTACCAACGCAATAACCATGCCCACTAGAGTAACCGCAACGAGTGCAACATCAATTGACGTATGTGTAACGAATATAAACACAGCCGATATAATGCCTGGCGTAATACCACACGATATCAGTGACCACATGCCCATTTTCTGTTTGACGACTATCAAACACGCCCACAATGATAATAACAAAAAACGGCACGTGTTAAGAAAAATAAATGATGAATCACTTCAACATTTTCGTGAATTGGTCACCGAAATGAACTGGCAAGACGTTTTCGAACAGGATGACTTAAACAGAGCTTACAACGTCTTTCATTACAAACTGCACCTATGCTACGACGCAGCCTTTCCGTTGGTTACATCCAGTGTTCGGAACAAAAAAATAAGAAAACCATGGATTAGCGCTGCATTATATAAAGATATTAAGAAAAAAGACCGTATGTATCATACATTTATCAAGCACCGCGATTCTAGTGTACTAGCCGAATATAAAAAAATAAGAAATAATTTGAATGCTCGTCTAAAAAAAGCAAAGAAAGACTATCATATCCAAAAATTTTCAGATATCTATAACGAACCGAGAAAGGTGTGGGAAACGGTTAACTCCTTGTCGGGAAGAGAAAGCATGCGTAGGCCAGTGCAAGAGATCAAAATAGGGGACATAAGGATTACTGGTCAAGAGCTTGTAGATACAATTAATGAGTATTTCACAACTGTGGGTGTTTGTGCAGAATTACCAAACGTGACAAATTTCGAATCAACACGGTACGCAACTGCGTCTTTAAGTTCCATTATGTTTTTTCCCACGACACCGAGCGAAGTAGATGGGATGATTGCAAATCTAAAAAATTGCGCTGCCGCCGGCTTTGATGAAATAAAATCTCTTCCTATTAAGAATGCATCATTGACACTAAGCCCAATCATCTCATATTTAATTAATCAGATGTTTATTAAGGGTACATTTCCTGATAAACTAAAAATTGCTAGAATTACCCCAATCCACAAGGGTGGTGATGAGACCGTTATTCAAAACTACAGGCCAATCTCGGTCTTACCAATTTTATCTAAAATATTCGAGCGTGCCATTGTCAACAGGCTTGAAAACTTTTTCGCAAAACATAATACAATAACTAAAGCACAGTATGGCTTCCAGAAAAACAGATCTACTGATCAAGCCCTTCTTCATATAAAAGATACAATTATAGATAACATAGAGAACAGGTTATACACACTTGGCCTTTTTTTAGACCTTAGAAAGGCGTTTGATACTGTGCAGCACGATATTTTACTAAGAAAACTTGAGTACTGTGGTATACGCGGAGTTGCTTTACAATTACTACAAAGTTATCTAGAAAATCGGTATCAATATGTTAAAATTGAAGAAATGTCGTCAAATAAATTGGTAATTAGATACGGTGTCCCGCAGGGCTCTATTATGGGACCGCTATTGTTCTTGATATATATTAATGATCTTGTCAATATTCCCGGTTCTCCGAACGTAGTTATGTATGCAGACGACACGAACGTTTTTTTCACTGGTACGAACAAACAACAACTCGAAGAAATGACCAACAGATACTTGGTCAATTTGTCTGAGTGGTTAACAACAAATAAATTACAGCTTAACGAATCCAAAACCAAATATGTAATATTCAGGCCTATAAACAAGCGGGATAATGACGCTCTCAAAATAGAATTTAAAAATACAACCCTAGAGCAAGTAAAAGAACAAAAATTTCTTGGCGTTTGGTTCCATGAAGAGCTCACGTGGAATGCACACGTTAGTCACATCAAAACGCAACTATCCAGAGCTATTGGGTGCATGTACAGAATCGCAAACTTAATTCCGCTCTGGCTAAAAAAGTGCTTGTATCATTCCTTGTTCTATTCCCACCTTTCATATGGCATTTTGGTCTGGGGTACCACAACAAACGGAAACTATCATCAACTATCAGTGTTACAGAATAAAGTTCTACGTATGTATGCTGACTATCATGGAAACATACAGGACTTTCACTGTGAGCCGCATTATGAAATACACAATATGCTGAAAGCGGACCAGGTTTATTATTTTACATTAGCAAAATTTATTCATAAAAATAAGCTCTACGTAGAATTCAGTAAAACTCGGGACGATAAAGCCTACTCTTTTCGGCATACGAAAAGACCAATGCCTAGGATTCGAACGAATTATGGCATGCAAAAACTTAACTACCAAATAACCGGTCTTCTCAATACCTTGGAAGGAGAATGTAATTATTCAGACAGTTTTCTAAAATATAAGACCAATGTCAAACGTGTTCTCATAAGTAAAAACATAGCTTTTAAAAATTAATAGGAACGCAATCAGGCATTATATCGAGTAACTGCATATAACCTGTGAATACTCTTGTTGTGTTGCCGGATGTGCTGCTATGAATACATGTAAATGATTAATGCCTGTATTTTTGGTACATATAGAGTGCTTCTATTTTTGTTATGTAAACTTTTTTTTTTTTTTTTGTATAGACGAAACCTGTTTCAGGGTAAATGTTTTAGGATAGTGTAATCCCCTTTGTATGTGCGTGCTTTTTGTGATGTTTGCTCGTGTATTGTGTCAACTATTTTTTTTTCTGATAGAATAAGTGTGTCCAGTCATTGGTATAGCACTTTGTTGTATTTTAAAGTGTTCATTTCTATCATATGATGTTTATTCTTGTGTTTTTTTTTTGTGTTTTCTTCAATGCTGTCGAACTGTAAAAGGGCGGAGAGGGCTCGTCAGGCAGTAATGCCTTTTTCCTCTACCGCCCTGCCGGCCACGGCCTGCAAAATCAATAAAGAAAGAAAGAAAAGAAAGAAAAGACGCACTCTTTCGGAGGCGGTTTCCTTTTTTTTTAATCGGGTGAACGGAGCGAGAATCAGGTAGCAGCGAAACATTTAATAACGACAGCGTGCTTACGAAAGGTTTTCGCCTTTGATTTCCGAGAAGTCGTCTATTTAAGCGCTTCTCGTTTCGCGTCTAGAACAGCAGGAATCTCTCTCATTTATTGCGAACACGGCGGTGACATAAAGAGAGACTCCGAAGTCAGACCCAGCTGTCTTCTAAATAGACGCACTCTTTCGGAGGCAGTTTTCTTTTTTTTTAATCGCATGAACGGAGCGAGAAATCAGGTAGCAGTGAAACATTTAATAACGACAGCGTGCTTACGAAAGGTTTTCGCCTTTGATTTCCGAGAAGTCGTCTTTTCAAGTGCTTCTCGTTTCGCGTCTAGAACAGCATGAATCTCTCATTAATTGCGAACACGGCGGTGACATAAAGAGACACTCCGAAGTCAGACCCAGCTGTCTTCTAAATAGACGCACTCTTTCGGAGGCAGTTTTCTTTTTTTTTATTCGGTTGAACGGAGCGAGAAATCAGGTAGCAGCGAAACATTTAATAACGACAGCGTGCTTACGAAAGGTTTTCGCCTTTGATTTCCGAGAAGTCGTCTTTTAAGCGCTTCTCGTTTCGCGTCTAGAACAGCAGGAATCTCTCTCATTTATTGCGAACACGGCGGTGACATAAAGAGACACTCCGAAGTCAGACCCAGCTGTCTTCTAAATAGACGCACTCTTTCGGAGGCAGTTTTCTTTTTTTTTTAATCGGATGAACGGAGCGAGAAATCAGGTAGCAGCGAAACATTTAATAACGACAGCGTGCTTACGAAAGGTTTTCGCCTTTGATTTCCGAGAAGTCGTCTTTTCAAGCGCTTCTCGTTTCGCGTCTAGAACAGCATGAATCTCTCTCATTAATTGCGAACACGGCGGTGACATAAAGAGACACTCCGAAGTCAGACCCAGCTGTCTTCTAAATAGACGCACTCTTTCGGAGGCAGTTTTCTTTTTTTTTATTCGGTTGAACGGAGCGAGAAATCAGGTAGCAGCGAAACATTTAATAACGACAGCGTGCTTACGAAAGGTTTTCGCCTTTGATTTCCGAGAAGTCGTCTTTTTAAGCGCTTCTCGTTTCGCGTCTAGAACAGCAGGAATCTCTCTCATTAATTGCGAACACGGCGGTGACATAAAGAGACACTCCGAAGTCAGACCCAGCTGTCTTCTAAATAGACGCACTCTTTCGGAGGCAGTTTTCTTTTTTTTTATTCGGTTGAACGGAGCGAGAAATCAGGTAGCAGCGAAACATTTAATAACGACAGCGTGCTTACGAAAGGTTTTCGCCTTTGATTTCCGAGAAGTCGTCTTTTTAAGCGCTTCTCGTTTCGCGTCTAGAACAGCAGGAATCTCTCTCATTAATTGCGAACACGGCGGTGACATAAAGAGACACTCCGAAGTCAGACCCAGCTGTCTTCTAAATAGACGCACTCTTTCGGAGGCAGTTTTCTTTTTTTTTTATTCGGTTGAACGGAGCGAGAAATCAGGTAGCAGCGAAACATTTAATAACGACAGCGTGCTTACGAAAGGTTTTCGCCTTTGATTTCCGAGAAGTCGTCTTTTTAAGCGCTTCTCGTTTCGCGTCTAGAACAGCAGGAATCTCTCTCATTAATTGCGAACACGGCGGTGACATAAAGAGACACTCCGAAGTCAGACCCAGCTGTCTTCTAAATAGACGCACTCTTTCGGAGGCAGTTTTCTTTTTTTTTATTCGGTTGAACGGAGCGAGAAATCAGGTAGCAGCGAAACATTTAATAACGACAGCGTGCTTACGAAAGGTTTTCGCCTTTGATTTCCGAGAAGTCGTCTTTTAAGCGCTTCTCGTTTCGCGTCTAGAACAGCAGGAATCTCTCTCATTATTGCGAACACGGCGGTGACATAAAGAGACACTCCGAAGTCAGACCCAGCTGTCTTCTAAATAGACGCACTCTTTCGGAGGCAGTTTTCTTTTTTTTTATTCGGTTGAACGGAGCGAGAAATCAGGTAGCAGCGAAACATTTAATAACGACAGCGTGCTTACGAAAGGTTTTCGCCTTTGATTTCCGAGAAGTCGTCTTTTTAAGCGCTTCTCGTTTCGCGTCTAGAACAGCAGGAATCTCTCTCATTAATTGCGAACACGGCGGTGACATAAAGAGACACTCCGAAGTCAGACCCAGCTGTCTTCTAAATAGACGCACTCTTTCGGAGGCAGTTTTCTTTTTTTTTATTCGGTTGAACGGAGCGAGAAATCAGGTAGCAGCGAAACATTTAATAACGACAGCGTGCTTACGAAAGGTTTTCGCCTTTGATTTCCGAGAAGTCGTCTTTTTAAGCGCTTCTCGTTTCGCGTCTAGAACAGCAGGAATCTCTCTCATTATTGCGAACACGGCGGTGACATAAAGAGACACTCCGAAGTCAGACCCAGCTGTCTTCTAAATAGACGCACTCTTTCGGAGGCAGTTTTCTTTTTTTTTTATTCGGTTGAACGGAGCGAGAAATCAGGTAGCAGCGAAACATTTAATAACGACAGCGTGCTTACGAAAGGTTTTCGCCTTTGATTTCCGAGAAGTCGTCTTTTTAAGCGCTTCTCGTTTCGCGTCTAGAACAGCAGGAATCTCTCTCATTAATTGCGAACACGGCGGTGACATAAAGAGACACTCCGAAGTCAGACCCAGCTGTCTTCTAAATAGACGCACTCTTTCGGAGGCAGTTTTCTTTTTTTTTATTCGGTTGAACGGAGCGAGAAATCAGGTAGCAGCGAAACATTTAATAACGACAGCGTGCTTACGAAAGGTTTTCGCCTTTGATTTCCGAGAAGTCGCCTTTCCAGCGCTTCTCGTTTCGCGTCTAGAACAGCAGGAATCTCTCTCATTAATTGCGAACACGGCGGTGACATAAAGAGACACTCCGAAGTCAGACCCAGCTGTCTTCTAAATAGACGCACTCTTTCGGAGGCAGTTTTCTTTTTTTTTATTCGGTTGAACGGAGCGAGAAATCAGGTAGCAGCGAAACATTTAATAACGACAGCGTGCTTACGAAAGGTTTTCGCCTTTGATTTCCGAGAAGTCGTCTTTTTAAGCGCTTCTCGTTTCGCGTCTAGAACAGCAGGAATCTCTCTCATTAATTGCGAACACGGCGGTGACATAAAGAGACACTCCGAAGTCAGACCCAGCTGTCTTCTAAATAGACGCACTCTTTCGGAGGCAGTTTTCTTTTTTTTTATTCGGTTGAACGGAGCGAGAAATCAGGTAGCAGCGAAACATTTAATAACGACAGCGTGCTTACGAAAGGTTTTCGCCTTTGATTTCCGAGAAGTCGTCTTTTTAAGCGCTTCTCGTTTCGCGTCTAGAACAGCAGGAATCTCTCTCATTTATTGCGAACACGGCGGTGACATAAAGAGACACTCCGAAGTCAGACCCAGCTGTCTTCTAAATAGACGCACTCTTTCGGAGGCAGTTTTCTTTTTTTTTATTCGGTTGAACGGAGCGAGAAATCAGGTAGCAGCGAAACATTTAATAACGACAGCGTGCTTACGAAAGGTTTTCGCCTTTGATTTCCGAGAAGTCGTCTTTTTAAGCGCTTCTCGTTTCGCGTCTAGAACAGCAGGAATCTCTCTCATTATTGCGAACACGGCGGTGACATAAAGAGACACTCCGAAGTCAGACCCAGCTGTCTTCTAAATAGACGCACTCTTTCGGAGGCAGTTTTCTTTTTTTTTATTCGGTTGAACGGAGCGAGAAATCAGGTAGCAGCGAAACATTTAATAACGACAGCGTGCTTACGAAAGGTTTTCGCCTTTGATTTCCGAGAAGTCGTCTTTTTAAGCGCTTCTCGTTTCGCGTCTAGAACAGCAGGAATCTCTCTCATTATTGCGAACACGGCGGTGACATAAAGAGACACTCCGAAGTCAGACCCAGCTGTCTTCTAAATAGACGCACTCTTTCGGAGGCAGTTTTCTTTTTTTTTATTCGGTTGAACGGAGCGAGAAATCAGGTAGCAGCGAAACATTTAATAACGACAGCGTGCTTACGAAAGGTTTTCGCCTTTGATTTCCGAGAAGTCGTCTTTTTAAGCGCTTCTCGTTTCGCGTCTAGAACAGCAGGAATCTCTCTCATTATTGCGAACACGGCGGTGACATAAAGAGACACTCCGAAGTCAGACCCAGCTGTCTTCTAAATAGACGCACTCTTTCGGAGGCAGTTTTCTTTTTTTTTATTCGGTTGAACGGAGCGAGAAATCAGGTAGCAGCGAAACATTTAATAACGACAGCGTGCTTACGAAAGGTTTTCGCCTTTGATTTCCGAGAAGTCGTCTTTTTAAGCGCTTCTCGTTTCGCGTCTAGAACAGCAGGAATCTCTCTCATTATTGCGAACACGGCGGTGACATAAAGAGACACTCCGAAGTCAGACCCAGCTGTCTTCTAAATAGACGCACTCTTTCGGAGGCAGTTTTCTTTTTTTTTATTCGGTTGAACGGAGCGAGAAATCAGGTAGCAGCGAAACATTTAATAACGACAGCGTGCTTACGAAAGGTTTTCGCCTTTGATTTCCGAGAAGTCGTCTTTTTAAGCGCTTCTCGTTTCGCGTCTAGAACAGCAGGAATCTCTCTCATTTATTGCGAACACGGCGGTGACATAAAGAGACACTCCGAAGTCAGACCCAGCTGTCTTCTAAATAGACGCACTCTTTCGGAGGCAGTTTTCTTTTTTTTTATTCGGTTGAACGGAGCGAGAAATCAGGTAGCAGCGAAACATTTAATAACGACAGCGTGCTTACGAAAGGTTTTCGCCTTTGATTTCCGAGAAGTCGTCTTTTTAAGCGCTTCTCGTTTCGCGTCTAGAACAGCAGGAATCTCTCTCATTAATTGCGAACACGGCGGTGACATAAAGAGACACTCCGAAGTCAGACCCAGCTGTCTTCTAAATAGACGCACTCTTTCGGAGGCAGTTTTCTTTTTTTTTTATTCGGTTGAACGGAGCGAGAAATCAGGTAGCAGCGAAACATTTAATAACGACAGCGTGCTTACGAAAGGTTTTCGCCTTTGATTTCCGAGAAGTCGTCTTTTAAGCGCTTCTCGTTTCGCGTCTAGAACAGCAGGAATCTCTCTCATTTATTGCGAACACGGCGGTGACATAAAGAGACACTCCGAAGTCAGACCCAGCTGTCTTCTAAATAGACGCACTCTTTCGGCAGAGCACACGCAGCCAGTATCTGACGACGAACTTTACTGTTACAGGCCGCAAACGGACGACAAAGCTATCCGCTATTCATCACGGAGCTGAAGGCCGGCATGATAACACGCCGCAGCACGGTGGACCACGCGCAATTCCGTAGCGGGAGCACGTGTCGATCAGGGACACCACCAGGAGGCGCCATCACCGGACGTCTACAAAAGGCCAGGCGCAACAGGGCACTGGCTCAGTTCGGCAGCGGGAGCACACGCAGCAGTATCTGACGACGAACTTTTAACCTGTTTACAGCCGCAACGGACGACAACGTCATCTCGCTATTCATCACGGAGCTGCAGGCCGGCACTGATAACACGCGCATCACGGTGGACCACGCGCAATTCCGTAGCGGGAGCACGTGTCGATCAGGGACACCACCAGGAGGCGCCATCACCGGACGTCTACAAAGGCCAGGCGCAACAGGGCACTGGCTCAGTTCGGCAGCGGGAGCACACGCAGCAGTATCTGACGACGAACTTTTAACCTGTTTACAGGTGAGGCTTTGTAACGATAGTTGTCTTTCTTACTGTTTTTGTTGTGCCTCGCTGCCGAACACAGCATTTTGCCTGCTTGTCTTGAGTGTGTTTCCTGATTGTTTGTCATGACCAAGGACGGGAAAGAGCAAAGCGAATATGTGAAGGCTATAGATGACTTGCGTCGTGAAATCAGAGCTGAGATGCGCGGTTTGAAAGAGAGTGTAAAGTACTCGAGTGATATATACGATGAGGTTAAAGCGATCACAGCTGAACTGAAGGGACTGAGAAAGGAGGTGAAGCAACTCACAGAGTCAAACCGCAACCTACAAGTAGAGAACAAGGCATTGACGCTTAAGGTTGACGAACTGGAACAGTACCAAAGGGCTAATAACCTGGAGGTAAAAGGGGTGCCTCTCGAGGGCGATCCTTCCGAAATTGTTAAAAACTCTGTGAAGTTTTGGGGGAGCCTGTCCTGGACTCCGACATTGATATATGCCACAGGGTACCTACTGCAAAAGACACTGAAAAAAACATAATCGTACGTTTCACTCGCCGAACGACGCGAAATGCCGTACTGGCAAAAGCAAAAAAGAAGAGGACTGATACCTCAGCACTAGGGTTCACAAATGTAAGACGTCCAGTCTACGTGAATGAACACCTAACACGGCAGAAAAAACAGCTCTTGGGTGCCGCGGTTGCCCGCAAACGAGTTACAGGCTGGAAATATGTATGGACGTCTGGTGGAAAGGTCTACGCACGTCGAAATGAGGGCACTAATCCAATTAAGATTGACTGCCAGGAGGATGTGGAAAAAATGACGGCATAACACCCTCGTTCACCGGGCTCGTTTGAGTGTTGACATTTCCTGTAATGGATGCACACCCATTTATACAGTGTAAATTATATGACCTACCTTCTTTTAGACACAGTTTAAAGAACTACAAACCCAATTTTTCTGCACTTCATATGAACATGCGCAGCATGAAGGGCAAGCAAGATCCACTTGAGCTATTTCTGAACTCCATGGGATTTAGTTTTGATGCCATCATTTTCACGGAAACCTGGCTGACTCGTAACGACCAACTACCGCCTCTATCGGGCTACAAGGGAACTGGCATGGTTAGAGAAGGTAAAAGAGGAGGTGGAATAGCGATTTATGTAAAAGAACAACATTCTATTATTGCTTTAAATGAATTATCAGTGATGGATACGAACGTTGAATGTATGGCGGTAAACACAGGGAATGCTATTGTTGTTGTTGTGTACAGACCACCTTCGGGAAACGTTAATCATTTTCTTGACTTTTTCGAAAATATTCTAGCTTTTTTGGGGAATTTATATCTGCCTTTTTTTGTTATGGGCGATGTAAACATTAATACCTTATCCGACGAATCAGTGGCGGGAAGGTTCCAGAATCTACTACTTTCTTACAATTGTACCAACGCAATAACCATGCCCACTAGAGTAACCGCAACGAGTGCAACATCAATTGACGTATGTGTAACGAATATAAACACAGCCGATATAATGCCTGGCGTAATACCACACGATATCAGTGACCACATGCCCATTTTCTGTTTGACGACTATCAAACACGCCCACAATGATAATAACAAAAAACGGCACGTGTTAAGAAAAATAAATGATGAATCACTTCAACATTTTCGTGAATTGGTCACCGAAATGAACTGGCAAGACGTTTTCGAACAGGATGACTTAAACAGAGCTTACAACGTCTTTCATTACAAACTGCACCTATGCTACGACGCAGCCTTTCCGTTGGTTACATCCAGTGTTCGGAACAAAAAAATAAGAAAACCATGGATTAGCGCTGCATTATATAAAGATATTAAGAAAAAGACCGTATGTATCATACATTTATCAAGCACCGCGATTCTAGTGTACTAGCCGAATATAAAAAAATAAGAAATAATTTGAATGCTCGTCTAAAAAAAGCAAAGAAAGACTATCATATCCAAAAATTTTCAGATATCTATAACGAACCGAGAAAGGTGTGGGAAACGGTTAACTCCTTGTCGGGAAGAGAAAGCATGCGTAGGCCAGTGCAAGAGATCAAAATAGGGGACATAAGGATTACTGGTCAAGAGCTTGTAGATACAATTAATGAGTATTTCACAACTGTGGGTGTTTGTGCAGAATTACCAAACGTGACAAATTTCGAATCAACACGGTACGCAACTGCGTCTTTAAGTTCCATTATGTTTTTTCCCACGACACCGAGCGAAGTAGATGGGATGATTGCAAATCTAAAAAATTGCGCTGCCGCCGGCTTTGATGAAATAAAATCTCTTCCTATTAAGAATGCATCATTGACACTAAGCCCAATCATCTCATATTTAATTAATCAGATGTTTATTAAGGGTACATTTCCTGATAAACTAAAAATTGCTAGAATTACCCCAATCCACAAGGGTGGTGATGAGACCGTTATTCAAACTACAGGCCAATCTCGGTCTTACCAATTTTATCTAAAATATTCGAGCGTGCCATTGTCAACAGGCTTGAAAACTTTTTCGCAAAACATAATACAATAACTAAAGCACAGTATGGCTTCCAGAAAAACAGATCTACTGATCAAGCCCTTCTTCATATAAAAGATACAATTATAGATACATAGAGAACAGGTTATACACACTTGGCCTTTTTTTAGACCTTAGAAAGGCGTTTGATACTGTGCAGCACGATATTTTACTAAGAAACTTGAGTACTGTGGTATACGCGGAGTTGCTTTACAATTACTACAAAGTTATCTAGAAAATCGGTATCAATATGTTAAAATTGAAGAAATGTCGTCAAATAAATTGGTAATTAGATACGGTGTCCCGCAGGGCTCTATTATGGGACCGCTATTGTTCTTGATATATATTAATGATCTTGTCAATATTCCCGGTTCTCCGAACGTAGTTATGTCTGCAGACGACACGAACGTTTTTTTCACTGGTACGAACAAACAACAACTCGAAGAAATGACCAACAGATACTTGGTCAATTTGTCTGAGTGGTTAACAACAAATAAATTACAGCTTAACGAATCCAAAACCAAATATGTAATATTCAGGCCTATAAACAAGCGGGATAATGACGCTCTCAAATAGAATTTAAAAATACAACCCTAGAGCAAGTAAAAGAACAAAAATTTCTTGGCGTTGGTTCCATGAAGAGCTCACGTGGAATGCACACGTTAGTCACATCAAAACGCAACTATCCAGAGCTATTGGGTGCATGTACAGAATCGCAAACTTAATTCCGCTCTGGCTAAAAAAGTGCTTGTATCATTCCTTGTTCTATTCCCACCTTTCATATGGCATTTTGGTCTGGGGTACCACAACAAACGGAAACTATCATCAACTATCAGTGTTACAGAATAAAGTTCTACGTATGTATGCTGACTATCATGGAAACATACAGGACTTTCACTGTGAGCCGCATTATGAAATACACAATATGCTGAAAGCGGACCAGGTTTATTATTTTACATTAGCAAAATTTATTCATAAAAATAAGCTCTACGTAGAATTCAGTAAAACTCGGGACGATAAAGCCTACTCTTTTTCGGCATACGAAAAGACCAATGCCTAGGATTCGAACGAATTATGGCATGCAAAACTTAACTACCAAATAACCGGTCTTCTCAATACCTTGGAAGGAGAATGTAATTATTCAGACAGTTTTCTAAAATATAAGACCAATGTCAAACGTGTTCTCATAAGTAAAAACATAGCTTTTAAAAATTAATAGGAACGCAATCAGGCATTATATCGAGTAACTGCATATAACCTGTGAATACTCTTGTTGTGTTGCCGGATGTGTGCTATGAATACATGTAAATGATTAATGCCTGTATTTTGGTACATATAGAGTGCTTCTATTTTGTTATGTAAACTTTTTTTTTTTTTTTTTTGTATAGACGAAACCTGTTTCAGGGTAATGTTTTAGGATAGTGTAATCCCCTTTGTATGTGCGTGCTTTTGTGATGTTTGCTCGTGTATTGTGTCAACTATTTTTTTTTCTGATAGATAAGTGTGTCCAGTCATTGGTATAGCACTTTGTTGTATTTTAAAGTGTTCATTTCTATCATATGATGTTTATTCTGTGTTGTTTTTTTTTTTTGTGTTTCTTCAATGCTGTCGAACTGTAAAAAGGGCGGAGAGGGCTCGTCAGGCAGTAATGCCTTTTCTCTACCGCCCTGCCGGCCACGGCCTGCAAAATCAATAAAGAAAGAAAGAAAAGAAAGAAAAGACGCACTCTTTCGGAGGACGGGTTCCTTTTTTTTTTAATCGGCGTGAACGGATCGAGAATCAGATAGCAGCGAAAAAACATTTAATAACGACACCAGCGTGTTACGAAAGGTTTCGCACTTTGATTTCCGAGAAGTCGCTATTTAAGCGCTTCTCGTTTCGGTCTAGAACAGCAGGAATCTCCTCT
>JABSTQ010003076.1:0-59067 GCA_013358835.2 Ixodes persulcatus
CAATGATCAAACTTTTACATTGAAAAAGCTGAGTTACTCGCGAAACATTTGGTGTCAGTAGTTCGATGAATTCATATTCCAAATATGGTTCTCTAGAGTTAATTCTCTAAAACGCAACACTAGCCAAACCCACACATACAATACGTCATGCCACTTTTTCGCAAAGCCGTACCCAAGCAGCACAAAACGTCGTGGAAACGTCGAGAAAAGGTCCCTGACGTCCGTGACGTCCCGCGTGACTTCGATCACGTTTTTCGACGTTGAGGTGACGTCCTTGTATAACGTTCCATTATAGTCCAATCAGGGACGTTGTGACGACGTTGTATTTCAACTCAAACATCGTCAACGTTCCCACGACGTCGAGGCACGACGTTCAGGCAACGTCCAACGCTCACGTTTCTTTGACGTTGAAGTGAAGTTCATAAATAACGTTCCATTATCGTCTTGTCCGTGACGTGCTGGCGACGTCATGTTTCAACTTCTACGTCGTCATCGTCGCCACGACGTTAAGAGAAGACGTTTTAGCAGCGTCGAACACTCACGTTTCTTCGACGTTAAAATGAAGTCCATAGTGATGTTACATTATTGTCCCGTCAGTGACGTTTCAGCGACGTCGCGTTCACACCTAACTGTCGTAAGCGTCATACAGGACGTACTGGCAACGTTGACCTCTCACGTTTTGTTCAACGTTGAGGACATATTTAAATTGCGTTCCATTTTTGTCCTGTCATTGACGCCCTGGCGGTGTCATGTCACAACCTTTGTTTTGTGTTTTTTTAGCTTTTCTAGCTCCATCTCCAGCCGTAAATCACGTATAATATGCGTTCACCGTTAAAAGCTTAATCACAGCTGTGGTCAAGGTGCCACTGCTCAAGAGCCGCAAGCAAAACTTAATTTTTGAGAGCTTCAGGAATTTATTTATTTATACATTAATTTATTTATTTCAAGATACTATTAATTGCACATGGGATTACGCTAGGGGGGGGGGGGGGGCATATACAAAACTCAATGTACACTGAAGTAAAAAAAATATGAAGGTATGTTGGGAATATCATTTCTTTTACATGTGCTTGTTATACTTTTGGTTTGTTTAAAATATTGTTACGGTTCTGATTTGCGAAGTGAAGCCCATGGCGTCTAGAACGGATCGAATTGTGCCATTCTTGATTTTTGCACGCGCGTTGTCCTCTTCCTTAGGTCCTGGACGCGCCACAGGCGCGTCACCACACTATCTCCTCTCCAGGTGATTTCAGGCATGCATCATTTCCAGGGAGCATCCATACTGCTCCACGACCACCTGGCGTTGTTTTAAGGTTCGGCAATTTCTCTTCGTGTTTTGTTACCCATGCTCACTTGCGCACAACCACAAAATTCGCATCAACATCACAGTTCATCCACAACACCAACTTCCAGCAGATGAGCGCTTTCGGTAGATCGGTGCACAGTCTTGTTACGTGACTGTCAAAACAGATATTGCTTTCTTTGGCACTGATGACGTACCCAAACAAAAATCGCACGCCGGCACACACCATATCACTGCACACTTGCGCATTTTTGAACTCTACTCCAAAAAATAAATGCCCGGCAATGACGAAATCCGGTAGATACTGTCAACAGTTTGTGTAGATTGGAACTCATGATGCCAACCGTTGAATGCCCCAGATGACGGTCCAAAAAGCGTTCAAGTCCAGCCCGCACCTACGTGTCGGCAAAAAAAAAAAAAAAAGCAGAGCCGGCGTTAACGCGGCGCGAGAGGGAGGGGGAAAGGCAGGCAGAAGAGATGCTAATGGCATCTCCATAGAGCCCCATGCGATGCATCGGGAAACTCGGCAAGAAGAGGGCGAGAGAGAAAAGTGGGAGAAGATAGTGGCGACGAAGAATCGACAAGCGTTAGTTCCGGGTGCACGTATTTTCTCAGTCGTTCCTAAAATATTTCACTGAATTCTATGTTGGCCCAGAGAGAACAGCTCTGGGTATAACCCGGTCCAGCTTTTTCCGAAAGTCAGTCTACGGGGTCTACGAGGCAGGCTGCATACAGTGGAAGTGCTGCGATTCGATTTCTCTATAATGCTGTCCAGACTGAGTCGCTCAAGTCGCCCCTATAGGAAGAAGTCGGTGATCGCCCAAAACGCCGTCGTGTTCAGTCACGGCTCGTGGACCTTTTTCAAGGCCATGACGCTTCACACGTTGAATCGTATTACTGCCCGGATCAAGGTTCCTGTGAGGATATGAATGACGCCCCCCAGAAAAGAAGGGGCAGTGCAGATAATGGCGCGTCAAGTCCAGTCTCCGATCAAGGCTCTTCAGACGCCTCCGACGATCCCAGTCAAGAACGCCCAGCAGACGGGATCCTACTTCTGAATCCATTCCCGTGCACGCAGCAAGAGTGCCAGCTATGTGCGATGGGGTGGGTAAAGCACGCGCGTCAGCGGATTAATCAGAAGCAGAACAAGGTAAGCGGTGGAACATTCCGCGCAGCGTGACATCGTCCCTTGTTCATTTCTTTACGTGAATTGGTTTGTTTTATATACTTCTGGCTGGCACATCTAGGGACGTTTTTTGGCGGCGCTCCGTATTGCATCTCGTGTCTGAACATGCTCAAATAAACAGTTCGTACCCATAGTTACTTCCTTCGTACTTGCATGAGAGCAACTTGCCTTTGCAATAATACTCAAAAAGTAACTTTTGTTTTTTTTTTTTAGTTGCGGGGGGGGGGGGGGGGGGGGGGGGGTTGGACACAACGTCTTCCCCACGACGCCTAGGAAACGTAATTTGGAATGGTGTCTCGACGTTCATAGTAAACACGTATCATAAACGTCGAGGGAGGACGCAACGGCCCACTGAGACGTGCATGTGACGTGTGACAAACGTCATTGGGAACGTTTTCTCGACCTCCTGTGCACCTTTTCTCGCGGACATTTAAAGGTTTTATCGACGTCGAAGGAAGGTAACGTCCCGACCTTCGACCTTCGAATATGTGACCAACCTTGGGGTTGGTCACATATTCCCTTCTGGACTGGTCATACTGTGTTAGCAGGCAGTTGTCTCGGCGTAGTTTCCTCAGCAAGGCTGTCAAGCGCATGGAAGCTACCTCCTTGTTGTTTGTCAATTGACGCTCGGAGGCTTCTAATGGAGGCGGGTCTCGTATGTGCCATCAGTCATACTCACGGACGAGTTGAAAGAAGCAACCAGTTCTGTCGATGGCTCACTGCCTTCGCTACTCTGGGGGGTGTTTAATGCCAAGGCTTTCAATTTCCCAGAATGCACGCATTTCAGTTTCGATGTGCAGTGGGATCTCGTCAACGGTAATTCTGAAGACGGCGATCGTTGTGCATACGTTGGCAGCGTTGATTAGCTTCAGCGGGCCCTGCAGAAACCATCCGAAGATGGTCTCCACGGCGGTCAGTGAAGAGCTGACGCGGTGCACGTTTACGGTGTTGACCCTCCAATAGTAGTCTGCTCCAATGAGAACGCTCACTCCAGGCTCCGAGAAGCGAATCCCGGACAAAAGCTCACCGGACAGAAGCTCACCGGACAAAAGCTCACCCAACACAAATAATATTTAGGTTTTAAATGTGATATTTCACACACGTACAATAATAAAAAAACTGCCCATTAAACCGATTTCGAGGAATAATTGTTTATCACGTGCACCTCTCGCAGTTTAGCAAGAATGCAATCGACATCAACTCAAACTGCTCCGTTTATTTATCGTGTGATCAAGAACGCCGTTTACTACAGGTACCTTCAGCTAAGGGACCTAAGCTAAAGGTACTTTACGCTGCCCTGTGAATTGGGCATTAATCCCAGTTTGGCTAATCTTGGCAAGCAGACCACACCGACCCTTTTCGTAGCCAACGTGGCCAATAGTCACTACTTAGAAAATAGCAGTAAAATGATTTGATCCCGCCGAATGGGGGAGCAAACCGATCTCACAAAGCGCTCGGCGCATGCGTGAGGCACCATAGCTTTATTACAGTGTAGCTTTAGTTCAAAGGGAGGCGGACGGCAGCGCATGCGAGGGCTCTTGCTGTCTCGTGCTCTACACGCGCAGAGCTCCAGCGAGGTCGTCGCACGTTCAAAAATACTAAAGTTCCCTCGATGAATCCGGCAGCGGAGACCTAGTCAAAATGGCTGTTGAGGTCGGTCTATTGTTCGGAGGCGAAATCCGCCCGGAAACGCACAACGCTGTACAGCTGGTTCTTACCTAGCCATGTCGAGCTACGCTTTGATCATATCCAAAAGGCCGACACAAATAAAAGGAACGGCAGGAATGTTTTTCAGTAAATTCTGCTTTATTGGCGGAAATGACAACGATATCAGACTGTCAACGTTGATTTCAGAACGCAATTAACCCAAGCCTTCGCCGTGCTTTATAGAGAGCCACAGATACTACACTCTAAGCTCGGTAACCCTTATTGGTGCACGTTTTAAAATTTTAGTATACCTTTATTTTATAATGTACATTTGACCTATAGCACTGTAACCTTTGGTATTAATACTGCTGCTTTTTTGTTCTTTTTATGTCTGACTTTAGGGTGATAATACTGAACACAGTTGCGGGTGACTACAAATAATTGTTTTGCGTAATTTCTTGTTTCGTTTGCTGTTTAGGCGCAGTTATAACTGTCAATATTACCGTATTTTCAGGGCAATAGTAATTTGAAACTTCAGGCGGTACGGACGTATACCTACACGTGCGGACTATACAGGAATTTACTTTTCAAGATCGTTCATTATGACGAGACGTGACGGATTTTGTGAATGGAAGAGTATGTTGATGATGATTTATGTATAATGCACGTTTCTTTGTGAGTTAAGAAAACAGTCATTTGTCAAGGTGTGCCGTGTATGAGAAGATTTTCGTGTCGACTAAGCACTAGGCGCGGACTATGCACCAAGGGAGGACTATGTAACCATAAACTTCTATTTTCGAATTCAAATTTGCGCCTGTAGACTGCACACTGGGTGCGGCATATATCCGGGAAAATGCGGCACTTCTTTCTCCCAGCGAAAAATGTAATTAATTTTGAATGTCACATATACATTTTCAGTTATTTACCTTTGTAATGTGTCCTGTCCTGGTCTTCTTCGTGTTGCTGTCCTTTTATACATCTGACATTGCCAATGCGCTCTAGTTGGTCGGCCTAGGAATGTTCCTGTCTAATTTTTTACAGTTCCTTTGAAAGTAAATATGCCGATTGTAGACCTGCATCCTTTTAATAATATGTTAAAAACTAGAGTGCAGCCGCCAATTTCTCTTCAATTATGCGTTGAAGTCAGTACGCAATAAGGGCTACGATTATCTGACTCATTTTACCTCATGTATTTTGCAGCTTACTCGCTTTCTCTTGTAAGCATCGGGCAACGAAATTAGCGCTAAGCAAAGTGAGCTTGGTTATGAAATTCAAAGTTGTTTCAAAGCCGCACAAGAACTACCTATTTATTCAAAAATAGAGACCCGTGTTTTTCTAGGGTTTTTTTTTTCTTATATTTTTTCGGCTGTTTTCTTTTTTTTTTTAATTTTTATTAGAGAATAATTTGCAATGAAAACAAAGAAGATCGATCTGTAATAACCCTGAGAATAAATTCCGTGCCTATTGAGCTAACCGTCCAACAGGTCAGTCGCTGCTCCTAGCACTCCGGTGCAAAGCGGTGAAGCCCGACGAATGCCCGCTCATTGCCTCCGTGTTTCGAAACAAAAACGACAAGACCCACCGCGAGCAGGGGGGCTATGTTCGACAAATGTTTCGTTTCTCCTAAAAAGAAACGGAAGTGACGGAACTGACGATACCGCGTCTGATTGGTTAGAGGCTCAAATGACGGAAGTTCCCTCTTTCGTCATTTGAGCCTCTAGCCAATCAGACGCGATATCGTCAGTTCCGTCACTTCCGTTTCTTTTTAGGAGAAACGAAACATTTGTCGAACATAGCCCCCCAGGTTTCACATCAATCACTCCTTACGCCGCATTTCGTCCCCGATGATCGACGACCGTATTTTGTTTCTTCGGCTGTTCTTCCTTAAAGGGATACTTCAACGAAATTTCGGCGCTCATTTTTTGGTCTATATGTGTTCAAAGGAGCAGTATCAGATCGAACGTACCAATATCTTGTTAAAAAAGTCTCGAAAAGGAATTTTAAAACGAATTAAACGATTAGCAAAGAGCACCTGGTGGATGTCGCTAACGCCTCGTTTGTAATGCCCGTCTAGGAACCTTGACAGCTAGTGACGGAGGTTGTCTCGCCTCCGGCCACGACGAGAGAAGGGGGGGAAGGAGGAACTCCCCTCTTCCCGAGAATCCCTTTTGTGTGTCGCAGAAGTCGCTATTGTCCCCCTACAAGATTATAGAAGATTAACTCGTCACTCAAAATTCGTACAAAAGCAGCCGCTTCGGTGGCTGCAACGACTAGGCCATCCTCTCGACGTCGGCCTCGCCGTAGCTTTGCTCGTCCCGAGACCAATCGTTGCCCGAGACGACCTACGTCACACTCCGCTCGGCCTTTTCCGAGCGCTTGCCCGAGTTTGCTGTTTATAACGAAAAATACAGCCACCAGGCTCAAAATACAAACGTGCGATTGTCATTTACGGATATTGTGGATCATATTCAACCAATTTTAAACACGACGGGAATATTTCAAATTTCGTTGAAGTATCCCTTTAAAGGAGTCATGAAACGCTTTTCCAACTTTTTCCTGTTTAGCTTTCCTCCTCAACTCACAAATCGCGCATTCTACCAAACAGTTCAAGAAGACGGAAAGGGGGAGTCACCTCTTGCTCGGACTCTCGTTTCTCTAATCCGGACACATCCATTGTCCCCCTAGAAGATTAGCCGTCGCTCAAAATTCAGACAAAAGTTGCTTTCCCCACCCCGTTCACCCCGAAGCTGACAGTGCTGTGGAAGCTACGTGCTCCTTGGGCCAGCCACACTTTTGCTACGTGATCACGCTCTCTCGAGCATACCCACGTGCAGAAAATGAGGTGACGTAATGAAAGGGGAGCGGCTGATTGGTCCGGCAAGCGCGTAGCTTCCACCACAATGTCAGCTTAGGGGTGAACGGATTAAGTGAGCTTCGGTGTCGTGTGACTTTCGTTTGGGCCCGGTGACGCGCTGGGCCGCGCTGCGGGTCCGCGGATGTATCACAGAGAAAAGGCAGCGAGCTTACGAAGGGAAGGAGGTACGAAGTAGTCCGCTGTGTTTTTCCAATTTTCGTACCGAAAGTCAGGCTTTTGACTTTCTACCTTTTTTCTTTTGGCCCACTGAACGATGTGCTATAACTAAAATCCCAATATAAATTGATTCATTGCAGTCCAAAATTCGTTGCATGGGCCCTTTAAAATCGCATTTACGTCTATCGCAAAGGAACCGATGTGGTCTCACCATTTCGAGCAGCAGCTCAGCGGTAAATCTAAATCTCTGTACGCCCGTTGTTCAAGAGCCGTAAACATCACACAATGCGCCAGTCGTCTCGCTGGCCTCCCTCCTTCCCGAAAGGGCCGTATAGATCTAGTACACTGTACCGTGGGTGATATTTCGTGCTTGATTGAAGTTGTTCGACGAAGCAGATTCTTGAAACCCGGCGTGAACGGTAGCCTCGTCTTTGAGGACCCGGCGAAAGTTCTACGAAAGCGCAGCACCGGGGGAAAACAGCGCAGCTCGCATCGAAAGCAGACTACGTACCGGCGTCGGCGTCTGCTTTCGATGCTTCTTTCGATGCGACTTTCGATGCGTGCTGTGCTGCTTTTCCCCGGAGCTGCGCGATTTCGGCACCGGGTCCTCAAAGACCGGGCTACCGTTCACGCCGGGTTTTAAAAACATGTTTCGTCAAACAATTTTAATCAATCATGGAATATCACCCACGCTATTTCGATGGCAGCCTGCCACCACAACTGCCAAAACGCCGTCTGCCATGGATGGATGATGGTGGCTGCCAAGTGGCTTCATCAGCTGTATCTTGGCTCAGGGGGGTAAAGGTGGGTGAGGAGGAGTGGCAAATCCCGTGCGCCGACATCCGGGGGCCCGAATGAAAGAGAGCGACAGAACACGAGAGAAAGAAAGCAATGTTGCCAGCTGAAGGACGACAGTCGCAATGGTAATCGCGAAGACTGAAAACTCTCAGGAATATAAACAGTGATAATCTAACGTCGTAAACTAAATTCTGAGCTATTCTAATGCTTATAAAAACAAATATACTCATTACGTTGCATTAACTTCTCTTCTGTCAAAATCTCGGAAATCTGGTGGTTGCGCGGTTTCGTATTCCTCGGCCGCGCCCACTCGCGCCCCACCCGCGAAGTCGGTTATCTGGTTTAGTTTAGCGTTGACGCGAGGCCGTACATCTGCGCGCTATGCAAAAAGAAAGCTTCGAAAGGAACGTGAATACCTTCCACCGGTAAGTTCGTGGATTGTTGAAGTTCGTGAAATCGAATGCTGTCGACGAAACTTCGCAGAACAAATGGTATGAGACTCCCTTTCCGGAGATGCGATCGGGGATAGCGAGGCTTCGGTTGCCATGGTAACCACGTGTGGGACCCCGAGGGTCTGCCTGCATGCTCCGCCGCTTGCGGCAGCCAGAATGCATGGGAAAATGGCGGACCTTTTCCTCTAGAGTTAGTATATGATCTCTATGTCTTGGCTAGAGGCAACGTTACTAAAACCACTACTAAAACACTCAGTTGGGAAACTCGCCGTCGAAACCTGGGCTGCTGGCGTCCACCGAGACCAGGCTAAATACGACAACAGCGCCTCTCTTTATCATATGTCTGTACTGTGGTCACCTTGAGCTTTTAGAAAGCATGTTTTTGCGTAAAAACAAACGGAAAAGACTCTTTTTGTATGAAATTTATTGGAGTTTAGTACAAAATGAAGGGCGCGTGATGTTTTTAAAATCTTTAGTTTGCAAGGTTTTGCGGCACAATTAATATTGTTTTTATTCAGCCATGCCTCAGCGGTGCTTTCAGGTAGCGCGTCCCGACCTAGGTGCATTTTAACTTCGGTAGTAAGACGCGGCGCGTCCGCTGGGGGCACGGGGAGACTGTACAGACCGCGACACTGTTAGCGTGAATACGATCATCGGCGGTTTTTGCATTTTGCTCGGACAGTGTATCGAGGGGCGCAAGGTTGTGACACCTAGATTGGCGCATCAGATGAGCACTTTTCACTTACCACATAGATAATTTTGGTAATAGTGTGTCATCTGTCAATGTAAGATTGTATATTACGGAAATGACTCGCTCGTGCCGTGCACATCACCAGTGCAGCGACGAGGGGGGAAGGAGGATGGGAGGGGGCGATGAATTTATTTACCCTTAAAGGTACTCGTTGCGGACATTACATAAAAAAAAATCGTCAAAATATGCACACAAAAAAAAATATTTCTCATGGAGCTCTGGGGGGGGTTATGACCCCCCAAACCCCCCCCCCCCCCCCCCCCGTGGGTGCGCCACTGTGTGATACTGCTCCTTTGAACACATATAGACCATAAAATAAGCGCCGAAATTTCGTTGTAGTATCCCTTTAAGCAAGGAAACAGGTCGTTTATGTAAATAAGAAATAAAAACTTTCAGCCTTTCCACTCTGGTGAAGAAGGAAGACCAGCGAAGCTGTACTATGGTCAGACAACCTCAAGAACGACTTCTTGGACGACCTCAAGGACGACGCGTAACGACGACGTCTACGACAACCTCAAGGATGATGTCTAGGACGACACCTAGAGGACGACCTCAGGGACGGCATCTAGACGACCTCAAGGATGACGCCTAGGACGACCTCAAGGACGATTTCGAAGACAACGTCTAGGACGACCTCAAGGACGACTTCTGGGACGACCTCAAGGACGACATCCAGAATGACCTCAAGAATGACTTCTAGGACGACCTCGAGGACAACATCTCGGACGACATCAATGACGACCTCAAGGACGACGTCTAGGACGACCTCAAGGACAACTTCTAGGACGACCTCGAGGACAACCACTTGGACAACCTGAAGGACGGCCTTAAGGACGACTTCTAGGACGACCTCGAAGACGACATCTAGGACGACGCCTAGAGAAATTGAAAGCCTTTCAACTCTGGTGAAAACCAGAGTGGAAAGGCTGGAAAGGTTGTCGCCATCTATGAGCAAGGCCGGCAAGCCGATTGTCTGGTTGCCGCCGTCGCTCATAGATGGCGGTAGCTGTCCAGAGTTTTGTGTCTACATTTCTTTGCAGGGAACACGATCCTGGGGAAACTAGCCCTTAACAGCTCCGCTGTAAAAGCGGACCCAATAAGCTGCCCTGAGGGACTCCGGACTTTGCTGATAATTTAGAAGACTTACTCTCTCCGACATATGTAGCCTGTTTACGATTTTCAAGAAAAGTGGCAATCCATTGTATGATAACAGGATGAATGTTGAGTTGAGACAGATTGTACGACAAGCGTTGATGAGGTACGGAGTCGAAGGCTTTGGCAAAATCAATAAATATGGCATCAGTTGGTGTGGAAGACAATGTTTTCGTGCAAACTAGTAACAAATTCAAAAAGTTGCGTTTCACACGAAAAACCTTTTCTGAATCCATGTTGGTTCGTACAGATTAGGTGATGGTCAGATAAGTAGCTGATGATATGAAAACATAAGACATGCGCCATAATTTTGCATGGTACACTTGTTAATGAAATTGGCCTATATTACCGATTTTTTTTAAGGGTAGCACTTTCCCAAATCTCCAAGGCACTCTGTCTCAAGAAGTCGCAAGTGTGTGAACGGGCCTTTACAGGGCGTTTCCAACTGTGCGATCAGCGTCACCTGGCTTACAAGCTGCGTTTGCAATACAAGCTGCGAGGAGGTGATGAACCCATTGGTCATCTGCAAGCGTCTCTGCCTTTCAACCTGCTTTCCTCCTTGCCGCGCAAAAACGCAGCGCATGCGCACTTGCGACCAATCTACACCGGAGGAGTCCGCCGTTCGATTGAAACGCTGCCCGTGGTTAGATATGGACTTCTACAATCTATGCTCTCTGGCGGTTTGTCGGCGTTGGTGACACCACCTCCGAATGAATCAGGCAAACAAACCAGAAGTTATAACGTCGTACATCAAGTCGCTGGCTTTTACGGTTCATTTTAGTGTGTAAATTATTTCTTGGGACACGCTGTAGAGTCAAGCAAGAGGCATAATTAGGGATGTCGCGAACCTACCGAGGTTCGAGTGCGAATAGGTTTGACTTTTCCCAACTTCTAACACAAACTTCGACAAAGGTTTGTCAAAAGCTAAACTTTTGTGCACATGTGCAAAAATTTAAAAACGCATGAAACGTACACATATTTACTTTTATAGCGTCTAAAGATAAATATACTGTTATAAATATAAAATACGCTACCTTATAAATTACTTGTTTCCAAATTCAAAATTTTTGTCTAGAAGTTGGACAGCACCGTCCATTAGTCGAACTTCGTCGAACTTTGCTAAAAGTTAGAAGGTTCGTACGAACCAGTCGAACTTCAGGTTTGACAAAAGATTGCGACACCGCTAGGCATAATGAGTGATGAAAGTGCAGGTTTATTGGACTCCACTTGTCTATTATATCAGAGCACCCCTTCTTAGCACATTGCTATGCATGGGTAGGGTAGTCATAGACTAGATACTTCCAAATGGAAGCAAACAAATACAACTGACAAAATGTATGTTACCTTGGGATAACATACCTCAAAACTAGTGACATTTTCACTTTCACCGCGCCCTGAATTACATTCCTCGCGGTAATGCTGTTGGTAGTAAAAGGACCCCATATCATCAAAAGTGTGAGCATGAACATCACTCGAGAAAAAGATATTTGGCAGCTTTGGCACGACCTTCAAGTAAACCGCCAACTTGAGTCCAAGATAGTAGCAGTATGCATCTGGAATGTCTCCTCTGCCACTTCATTTCAGAGTCTACCGGGTTTGACTGAAAAACTCAAAGCCAGTTTTCCGGCTCACATAAATAAACTGGAATCCAGACAAAACAGTCCCAACACGACGGTCCGACAAAATGGCCCCGGATGTAAAATGGTCCCGGACCAAACGGTCCGGCCCCGGGCCATTTTGTCCTGGACCACACCCAAATAAACTACACATTCCAGAAAGGGGTAATCTTTATCACGCAAATAAAGATTATTATTTAAGCTTAAACTCCGTCAGAATGCGATGCTAGCAGTCGGGATAGAATGTGAAAGTTTTAGAATAACTTCACCTTGATCAAAATGTATAAAAAGAAAAAAAGAAATTTCTTTATGAGCAGATGCTGAACCGAAATTTTGGGTGGAAATTCTTGGTCGCAATGGCATACATAGCATGTTCTTTACTTCTAAATGACGTTGTTTTGAGCGAGAAGGCGTATAAAATTGAATAAACACGAAAAATACAATTTTACGCGACCCCTGGTGAGCGTCGTGGAAAGCTCGCTTCGTGACGTGCGCATTCTCATTCGCCTCAAAAGACAGACGGAGCCAAGCCAAGCCAGGCGCTAAGCCGGGTGGCATTTGTTATTGTTAGTACCACGCGGGCTCTGCCCCATATTTTGGATTTCCGCGACCTCGGCTGGTCGGCGTTCGGCATTGCCTTTTGCGATCTCTTTACTAGTATGGCGACGTATAAAATCGTCGGCAGCAGCAGTAGCAGCAGCTTCAGCAGCCGCAGCAGCAGCAGGAGCAGCAGAACAGCCGCCGAGCAAAGAATCAAGGCGAGCACCAATGAACGAGGAGAATGCGCGGAGGCACCAGGGGCGCTGGGGGCGCCGAGAATGCGCACGTCAGTTCCGCTAGGCCTGCTCTCAGAAGGACTCACTCGCGCCGGCGGCTTCCGGCCGAGGATTCACTCTTAATTCAAAGAAATACAATAATTCGGGCCCCATCCGTCTGATTGAATATCGTTTTTAGGTACAGTACCATCCCGTGAAGCCCGCTCGGGCAATAATTATGAGATTTCATATATCGGTTCAGCATCCCTTTAAGCCAAATTTCGTCAAAACAAGAAATGACACTGTGGGCACCTGTGGCATTTATTTAAGTAAAACAAACTTGTCGGCAAGGAAAAAAAAACAATGTTTTCTTTTGTGGTTGGTTTCACTGAAATAAATGTCACAAGCCTCCACAATGTCATTTCTTGTTGTGACAAAATGGAGCTTAAAGCTTTGACAAATATAGGCTGAAATAAATGTCACAAGCGTAAACAGTCATTTCTTGTTTTGACAAAACCAGACTGACAACCCCAAGCTCAATCAATTTTTTTTTGCCGTCACAAACGCTTCGAAAGGGTGTGGTGAAACAACAAAAAATTAAATCATTGCAAAAAAAAGTCCTGGCGCACGAAAGAGCCCGTCAAAGTTTGTGTCCTCCTCCCACAATTTGAGCTCCTGTTCGCTTTTTTATCTGGTGACGTAATTGGCAAAGGCATTTTTGGAAACATTAAAGGGGCGGTGTAACAATATTTAATTGGAATGTTTTTCACTTTACACAAGCTTACTGGCACTAGTGGGACTCAAGGATACTCGCACGCAGTGCCACTGACCAAGAAACTCCTTTGTTGCACTGCAATTTCGAGGACAAAACCGAGTGTTTTCAATCAATCTCTCCTTTGCAAAACCTGACGACGTAGCTGGGCGGTAGCAGTACCGCCCAGTGACGATATTTGAATGCGGCTCATAGATTGGATCCGAGCATGGCGTGGACACTCGATTTGGGCTCGTGATAATCAATAGCTTGAGAAGCATTCGGGTAGTGTCCTGTGTCCAACCACTGCAATGACGACAACAGCCGAACCATAACAATGTCTGGGACTCGGTGCGTGTCCTGTGCCTTGCCAACCCCAGCGCATGGCTATGATCAACACTGGCGGCATATAATCGGCTCCAGATCACGTGGCCGCTTGTTCTGGCTGGGAGTTAAGGGGGTGAACTCTGCTCGTTTTTCTTTATTTTTTTCTGCGATTTCGATTCCGTGTGGTGAAAAGCGAACGGGTATTTCTCGGGTCAGTAACGATAGGGATCCGTTCTAAGCGGTAATTGCGCAAAATACGAAAATCGTCGCATCGCCCCTTTAAGAGATGTAGCAAGTTGCACGTCTGTAATCATTGTTATTGTCATTTATAAAATGTTTTTTAAGACAACTGTAAAAACACTACAATGATGACTTCGGAAAAAAAAATCGGAGATTGGAAGTGTCTTAATGACAAAACATCGGCAGTCTCCTAGCTTTTTCTTCATACATTCAACATGGCGGCACCCGGCGGCTGTGCGAGGGCTTTGAGAGGGGGCGCGTACGGCGGGGAAGTCGAGGACGGCTAGCAAAGTTTTTTATTTTTGCGCCGAATAGCCCCTCAGATAACCTCTCACGCAGAACCTCAGCGAAGTCGCCACTCAACATGCTCATCAAGGGCTGCCACATGTCGCTTTCTTCCTTACTTTCTTAAAAATCGTTTTTGACCAACTAAACGCCTGCCCAAACAGGAATCATGAGGTGATAGAACTCCAACATAAGTCGTACAACAGTCTGCTTCCGTTCGTGTTGTTTTTGTTTTGCTAGGGGGAAAAGTTTTTTCTGTCAAATTTCGCCTGTGTCTTCCATGGGGGCCTTAAGCATGCTCATCACGTTGGTCTTTTATCTTTTGATCCAGGTAACGTAAGGTTCTCAGCCTTCAACATTCTTTCCACACCACTAGCGTCCCATTCGGGCGGAGTTTCAGCTATCTGCAATGCGTAGAAAAACGGCGTTTTCATTACCTTCATTTCACATGTTTTAAAAAAAAAAGGGGGGGGCACTTTTTGCGGCATCGGTGCATACTAAGAGGCCTGTTCCCAAGGGTCAACAAACCATACTTTTGCACAATTCACGGTCGACGAGGAGTGGAAGAGCAAAGCTGCCGTTACGTGCCTCCCTCAAGCGTTTGCTGGACGGCACTGACGACACGAGGGACGTTCGTCCCGGAGGATGATTCATCGAAAGAAGCTCCATACACAAGTTTGGCCAAGAGACGTCTATACTAAAGCTCTGCACGAGGCCGGGCCAAGCTGAAAGGCCGGGGTGGGCCGGGTAGCACAGATGTTTTCCGGGCCCGGGCCGGCTTCGGGCAATGGTGTAGCAAACTTTCTAAAACGTTGAGAAGAAAATGCTAAAGCATTGATGGTTTAGACTTGAGAGAAATGAAAAAGCCGAAGTGCGAACTCAATACAATGCCACAAAAAAAAATCTTAGAAATAAAGAAAGCTGTCTTGGGCTAAAGAAGCCCACAAGAAGATACGAAGAATAATCTTGGGGATTCCATCAGCATAGGGGGACAGCTGCAAGCAGGCAAGAAGACGAGGGCAATCCAGTCGCAGTGGATAATACGACTGTCTTTCCCTTTCCTTTTCGAATTCCCAAAGAAAAAAACGCCCTCTGGCTACCAAAGATAAGCTACGTCTTTTATATTTGTGTAAGCTTTCGAAGGTTCACCATGTGACTGCAATACGGCAGTGTTAACAGGGCCAGGCCGGGCCTGATCAGGTAGGCTTCCCTAGGGCCGGGGCCGGGTCAGGTGAGAGTAAGAGCCAGCGGGCCAGGGCCAGACCGGGCCTAAAAAAAAAGTAGGTCTGTGCAGTGCTCTAGTCTATAGACCCCTCTTGGCTGTACGATAGACCGCAGCAGACGCTACGAGCCATACCAGCCAATTCAGCGAAGTTAATGTGTCGCGTGACTACGCGCCACGCCTGTCGCTGCACCCCTCCCAGAGGTCATGCGACACTCCCACGGCAAGGCTTCGATGGCAAGTAGCATCCTCTCTAGTCTATTGCAAAGGCATGGTTCACACACTTGCAACTGCTTATGACCGCGTCTCTTACGATGCACGAGAAAACAGGCTGGCACCATCTATCGGGTGGTCGTGGAACACTAGCAGTTTCCGTACATTCCCCATTTTCGTGCATCTTTCATGGCACAAAAAACTTTTTGGACAATGTTAGAAACGACCATTTGACCATTTCTTATACGTAGCATGAACATTTGATCTCGTGGATACCAAGATACCTTCGCTCCAGTGGAATGCCGTTCCAGGGTGACCTCATGGGGGCGCCAGCATGCCAGTGTTCCCTCTAGAGAGCCTAGGTTGAAGAGAGGGTCTATCTCAAGCCAAGGGGAACATTTGCAATTTAATGGCAGACGCCTCCAGCGGCAATCAGTCGCAAGTATGCAAGCGCTGCGTTTCCGTGTGGCAAGGAGGAAAGCGGAGACGTTTGCAGACGATCGACGCTTTGGTCACCTCCTCGCAGCTCGTATTGCAAATGCGGCCCGTAAACCGCGTGACCCCAATCGATCAGCTGGAAGCCCTCTGCAATACAAACTCTCTAGCTATCTCGTCGTAAGCGATCACGAGAACTCGGCACTAAGCAGACGCAAGTGTGTGAATGGGCCCTTAGCTTACTTGCATCCAACTTATCTAGTTACCGCTGGTGCACGTGCTCCCTCATGTGCTCCTTCAACCCCCTACGGTACGCGAACCGGTGGTGGCAGACGGCGCACTCGAACGGCTTCTCCTTGGTGTGAGTCTTGAGGTGCCCCTGCATCTTGGCCTTCTCCGCAAACGCCCTGGGGCACAGCGGGCACGCGTACGGGCGTTCGCCCGTGTGGGTGCGGCGGTGGCGTGCCAGGTTGCAGTGCTGCCCGAAGCGCCGGGGGCACCACTCGCAGGCGTAGGGCTTCTCGCCCGTGTGCGTGCGGCAGTGGGCTTTCACGTGGTCCTTCTGCAGGGTCGCGTGGCCGCAGACGTTGCACCGGAAGCCCACGCCCAGACGAGTCCACAGGACGGGGCTCTCGCCGTAGCTGGGCCCTGCTGAAGAAATGGGAGGTTGGATGGTCAGACGGGCGCCGGAAACGAGTTCTAGAAGGCACTCTCAAAAACTCGTTTTAAGGGGGGTACACTGGCTAGACATTTAACTTCTGAACTACTCAAGTGATCGGAATTTGCAGGAGAGATATAACGTAAGGTGTAGGTGGGTTGTGCAAACTTTCAGCTCTCTAGGATAATTTTATATACCTGCATAAGATGTGTCATTCTTTCTTAAGAAATCTATGATATGCAAATGAACCTATTATGGACCATTTTGACTGCTTGAATATAAGGTGGGGTAGGTGAGACTTCGGGCTATCTAGTTTTTAGAACTCAAATATAAATATTTCAGGAAGAGTCATTACCTCAAAATATGAGATGCATATCTGTCCTATGTCAATTTTTGAAAACCTAGTTTTTTCTCAATGAGGACATCAACTTAAAACAAAATAAAGTAGATAGCCCAATTCCCCAGTAAACTTCAGTTCAGAAACATCTTGGTTGTGGTACCAGAATACTTCTACCTTCGAACAAAACATTCCTTCGTATGAAATTTGCAGCAAAAAGTGGAACTAAGAAAAATGCATTCGAACATTGAACTACGGTAGTTTACTCTGTTATTGCCTCACAATGTGTTGAAAATATTTTATATCAACATAACTATTTGGCATATGGTTATCAAATGTGGTGTAAGGCTGTATAACTAGTTTCTAAAACCAAAAATCTCAAAAATAAAAAGATTTTTTTCAAAAACATTTTAAATTTAGGTTTACGTCCTCCCTTAAACCGGAATGCAGCGATGCGCAAGGTGCGTAGTCGTGTAAAGGCTTGTTCACATACTCATGTCTACTTAGGACCGAGTTGTTGCAATCTTCTACGAGAGAATGCTGGAGAGCCTACACTACAGAGAGTTTCCAACAGCTCGATCAGAATCACGACTTATGGTGAAAGCGTTGATCATCTCCAAATGTCTCCGCATTTCCGCGCGATTTCCTTCTTGCCATGCGGAAGCGCAGCATGTGCACTTGCGACCAATCTTCGCACGAGGCATCTGCCATTAAATTGCAAAAGCTCCCCGTGGTTTGTGATGGGCCCTCTCTTCAATCTAGGCACTCTAGAGAACATGCTGCAATGCTGGCGCCACCTATAAGGTGGCCCCGAGACTGCATTTCACTAGAAAAAAGGTTTTGCTGCATTTGCGAGACCAAATGTATGTACCGTTTATGAGAAATGGTCGTTAATAACATTGTCGGAAGTTTTTAAAAATGCTGCGCAAAAGAAATAGAAAAAGTATGGAAATGCCAAGAGTTTCACGGCTACCCAATGGATGGCGCCGGTGTGATCTTTCGTCGTAAGAGATCACAAGAAACTCTGGCAGAAGCAAACGCAAGTGTATGAGCGGGCCTCAAGTCTAAGGCGTCGCAAAGAGTGCCAAGGAAAACATGATAACGTTGATCATCTCGTTCGTGCTACTTTAGGTTACGGGGACGCCCCTGTTGAGCCATTGCGTCGCGTTACGTGGTCATGTAACGTGATGTAATGCGACCACATAACCCAACATTGCAGGGTCATGTCACACTATGACGTCAGTGTCGCATGACCACGTAACTTGACGTCACGATGCCCCGTGACTACGTCACTAGACATCGCAGTGCCACGTGAAAATGTAATTTTACAACGGTGTAAGGAGGCGACATAATGTGACATTGCAGCGTCACGTGATCACGTAGCTGTGGTATGTCATACTCATACCGAGACGCTTGCACATCTCTTCCTTTGCTCAGTTGGTCTGCTTGATCCCAAACCGGTAGCATTTCTTCGGCTCGAGCGTTTCTTGGGCACACTTCCTAGCAGGCCTTCTTAGTCTTTATGTTCCCTTAGCCCTCTATGTAACAGTGTCCCGTGACCTGGCGTCCCAGTCACTTGACCACGATGCTTGGCGTCCCAGTCACGTGATCACGTACCTCGATGTCAGTGTCTTGTTTACCATGTAATTCGGCACCCCAGAAACGTGGCCATGTATGTTGACGTAACCGACTGTGTAGCTGGACGTCCAAGTGCCATGTTACACCATTATGTCATCAAGTCATGTAGCACCACGACTCCACAAACAATGTGAGACGTCATGTGACATGGTCACGAAGTTTGTGTCACGCAACTGAAAAATATCATGTCATGCTATACCAGCAATCAGTTACACAATCTGTGTATTTCAAATTTCATACGTAAATTCAGGTGATACATATTTTTAACTACCTGGATTGATTTGCCACGACAACTGCTCCGAAGAACGCTGCAGTTGCGTGGAGCAGAGAAACCTATGTAGCTCCTCAGTGCTGCACAGAAGCACTAGAATCATTGAAAACGTAACAAAGTTTACCTCCTTCTTTCTCGCTTTAATGACTGGAAGTGAAATGCTTCTCTTGCACGGTGCCACAATGTTCCCACTTCCACGAGTAAACACTTCCGAATGAGCCGAGCTTCAGAAAACATTTCGCCTTCGCAGAACCAGTTAGTTGCCGATCGAAGAGGGCGGACGCATTCACGGTCCCTCGATTTTCCCGCTAATGGCGAGAAACTTTGCAGGTCCTCGTATTATTCACGAAAGTCCAACGATTCACAAATGCAGGACACACATCTTGTATACCTTCCGCGCAATAAACAGCACTAAATTCGGAAACGTGTTGAACCCACACCACCTAGAACACAAAGCCCATGCATTTCCCCCCTCTAGACATCGTCACTAGAGTAGTATCCCCGCAGCACCGCCTACCTAGCACACCAGCAGGCGGCGACGCCGAGACGGACGCGTCTACCGTCTCAACGAGCTTCGGCACATTTGCCGCTCGGGACGGCTCGGAGAGCCGCAAATGACGACGTCACGTGCGGGAACAGTGCCTGGAACGCGTCCCCGACTGGTGTGCTTACCAGGTCCAAAAAAGTGGTCCCTCGATTTCCGCCCGAGGTTGTCGCAGAAGTGTCACGTCGTTGCCGGCCACGACCCTGGCGGCGTCGCAGCAGCGCTGGTGAATGTGGCAGATGCCCGTTCTGCTGCAGGTTGCTCTTCGACTTCACAGCCTACAAAAGCTGCGGCAGTCGGCAGCTGGGACGCCGCAATGACGGCGACGGTCACATTCACTCATACTTTTTGCCGGGACTTCCGGCACCAACCGTCGGGACTGTGACATCCGACGGCGCAACACTTCGGCCTCTGCGACGTCGTTTGTTGCCACTTCGGGACCACTTTTGGTGCACGGCCGGGACGGGACGTTAAAACGCACCAGTCCAGGACACGTTCCAGGAGTCATAGTGCAAAATATGTATACCGTATTTACTCGCATAATGAACACACTTTTTTCCCCGAAAAATTGACACATATTTGCGGGGGGGGGGGGGGGGGGGCGTTCATTACATGGGGTAAAATTTTTGCATTTACACACTTCATGCAAATGTCATATTAGGTGCCAATATGACACAGCAAGGTACTGGCACGCCTCCAGTGATGGAGGTGCACCCACGGCTGGTCGGGGGGGGGGGGGGGGGCGCCACATTAACCATGCTTTATAAATTGCAAACCTTTTTAGACCGCTTTCGGGGTGCCTATGGCCGAAGGAAAAGTGCCCTACGAAGCTCACTCAACACGAAAAGCAACAGGACCGTTCTTGGGCGATATATATTGCTAGTATTCGGCGGGCACGCTCAGGTACATCCGCGACTATGCGTATAAGAACTCGTACGAAGTCCAACCCCCGAAGCCCGCTCGCATAGATCAAGTTTCGTTCACGGAGACAAGAACTCGTACAAAGTCCAACCGCCCACCCCCGAAGCCCGCTCGCACGAATCAAGTTTCGTTCAGGGAGAGGCTACCAGACACTCTCAGCCTACAGCCCAGCGTGCACCTGGCTGTGCCGTTCTGTTACAGACTAAATGCGGAGGGCAAGTTTGTCTGCTTCTCGCGCAGGGGGTACCGGTGACGTCAGAACACCGTGCCCTGATTGGCTGATCACGGCCCCCCTATCTGAGCGTTGTCTGCTCCTTTGCAACGTCGTCTGCGTCTGTCTTACCTTTCCTGCGACTTTCGGAAGTGCTGAGGCCAGATTCACAAAACCATGTTACGCCGAAAGAGTGCGTAAGACAAAACGTGAGAACAAATTCGTATTCACGAAACGAAATTATCGTAAGTTTTGCTCAGGTTATGACGGAATCCTACGACGATCAACTCAGCATGGCCGACAGCGTCGCTCAGTTACTTGGTCGCGACGACCAACGGACGTTTATTTTTGTACGTGCTCTTCTCACGCGTCACGACTACAAGCAACAAGAAAAAAAGTAAAAAGCACTTGAAATAAACCACGACGAACAAGAACGCTGGATCCACAAGCACCCGGGAAATGCTCCAACGGCCATGATTCCACTGACCCCGTCCAAGCGAGCTCGACAGATAGGCCTAGCAGCGGCGCAGCGGTGCTCCGACGGTCCTTGGCCAAGACCGTCTGCCCACGACCGGCTGGCGTGCTGAATGGAATATGCCCGCGCGACCCTTGTGAACCCTTCAATCTCTTCCTCTTGTCATCGCCTCGTTTTCCGAGGCAGCGGCGACTCTCGCCGGTGAAAAAGCGGTGAATCTCCGACAGACGCAGGAAAGGTAAAGCAGCCATCGCTTTGACTAGCAGACGTAAAGCAGACGACGTTAACTGCACCAACCCGCCGACGCCGTTTAAGAGTGAGGAGTCTCGCCGCACACGCAAGGAGGGAAAAAGTATTTGGGAGGGAACTTGCGGACACTCTCGCTTCTTAGCAGACAAACCTCGGCGCCTCGGGACACCTCGCCAGCGAGTCCCTTGACTTCCTCCCTTGATGCACGTCTGCTAGTTGTTCGACAAAAACAACGTACCGCTCGAGTTATTTCGTCTCCCCTCTCTGAAAGGCGAAGTCGAGCTCGCTCGTAAAGACCTGCACTTCCGAAAGTCGCAGGAAAGGTAAGACAGACGCAGACGACGTTGCAAAAGAGCAGACGACGCTCAGATAGGGGGGTCGCGATCAGCCAATCAGGGCTCGGCGTTTTGATGTCACCGCTACCTTCTTTCTCATGCGCAGAAGAGACGAAAATGAGCCCACTTGCGAGGCGTATAAACGCATTTACCCGGAGTATGTAAAATTAGGCCTAACCACTTTCACGATTTCACTGTCCGAAAGCAGACCACACACAACGGCTTGTTTGTTGATATCAATGCATCCGATAGGCGAAGAATGTCCAGGGCTCGGCAATTCCTCGACCCAAGCTTCAAAAAGTGTGCGCGACACTCGGTTTCACGGTTGATCACTTCCGTAACTACCGCAACTACGCACTTGCGGCCATTAGGAGAGCGGCTTGGCTTGGCTTGACTTGGCCCGACCGCTTGGTGACCAAAAAAAACTTGCTCGGTGGCTCGCTAAATTGGACACAATCCGAGACTCGCGGATCCGAAAATTGGAGGTGCGTTGATTATGGGAGGGAAAAAAAAGTCAAAATATTGATGCCCGTTGTGGGGGGTGCGTTTATTATGCAAGTGCGCTTATTATGCGAGTAAATACGGTATAGAAATGCGCACCGCCTTGTCCTTGTCGCCGTCTCACGACCAGTCGCGCGTGTGGATGAACATGTGCTTGCGCATGTTGGATCGGTCCGCAAATGCACGGCTGCAGTAGCCACACTTGAAAGGCCGTTCGCCAGTGTGCGTGTGAAGATGCATGCTGAGATTCCACTTCTGCTTGAAGTTCATGGGGCACAACGGGCACGGGAAGCGGCCAATGACCCTGGGCACGCCTTCTAACCAGGCACTGCCGGTGAGCGGGCACGGGAGCGCTGGAAGGACAACAGAAACGCGAAAAGTGCCACAGCGTTAGACCCATCGCGAGGCCCTCCGAGACGAGGCGTTAAAATGTGATTGACTAAAACCCCGAGATGGGGGCCGAAAAAGGGACAACGAGGAAGTCTCGGAAGCTTCCATGTCATGTCGTCCCTCTTTCTCCCTAGTTTGGGGGTCTTAGTCTGTCACGTCCAACCATAGCCAGCTCATTTGCACACTAACATTCTGTTCATTAGGCGCTACAAGTTGTTCCCAGATTTGAGCCCGAGTGCAAAGACCCGTTCACATGTTTGCGTCTGCTTACAACCAAGTTCTCGTGGTCTCTCACGACGAGAGAACGCTAGAGAGCCTGTAGTACAAAGAGTTTCCAACTGCTCGATCGGAGTCACACAGTTCATTTGTCGCATTCGCAACACGAGCTGCGAGGAGGTGACGAAAGCATCGATCGTCTGCAAACACCATCGCTTTTCCACCCGCTTTCCACCTCGTCCCCAGACGACGCGGCTCACACCCACTTGCAACCGATCAATGCAGGAAGCGTTCAGATTTCACAAGCTCCCCGTGATTCGAGATAGACCCTCTCTACAATCTACGCTCTTTAGAGAACGCATGGAACGCTGGCGCCATCTATGAACTGACCCTGGAACCGTATTTCACTAGAGCGAAGGTTTTGCGGTATCTGTGAGATCAAACATACATACTACCTAAGAGAAATGGTCGTTTATAACATTGTCAAAAGGTTTTCGTGTCAAACAAGGAAGAGTGATGCGCGAAAAGAAATAGGAAACGCGCAGAAACTGCAAGTCTTCCACAGCCACCCAACAGATGGCGCCACTCCACTCTCTCGTCGTAAGCAGTCATAACCAGCCTTCAGGTGTGCGTTTGAATGCAAACACGCAAACGTGCCAGTGATATGTGAGACTCTTCAACGATTGTGCATGCAATGAAAATCTCGTGCTTTCACCAACAAGCGCTAAACAAGGCATGAAAATGAGGCCTTTAATGGACTGCACACTCGTGAATAGCTCATTTGCACTGAAAAAAATTGCACCTTAATTCTTTCAACTGATGCCGCAAATTACTACCAACGAGCTCATTTACCCCTAGCAATTACAGTCGCCTTTTCTGGTGATCTAGGAAAGTCGTGAGCAACGGCTGTTTCAGCATAGCTTAAGGTAGCGTAGGGTAACGTAACGGACGTCCAGTTTCGAAGAAATCTTTTTGTTCGAGTGGTTTCAGACAAATGAATGAATGGAACTGATACCAACAAAAGCACAACAGTAGAATCAGAGAGGTCTCTTTTAAAAATATTTTATAGCAGAAGTGTTACGCAATCCAGTCATATCCAGTTAAACCGAACATACTTCACCTCTGCTTTCAGAGGACAAAATATTCTATTTACCGAGTCAGAATAAAAGACTGCCGGCTAGTTGGTGGCTAATTAATTTGAGTGTCATCCAAGTAAGACATGTCCTGATGATAAGTTTTTAGTGGATCGCTAAACACTCATAAACAAGAAATAAAAACTTCTTTTACTTACTTTTAATGCTATCAGAAGAATCAAGAATGCAAGCATAAAGTATATGAGCAATGGTGCAATTAACAGACTGGACAATTTAAATGAAATAGTCATTACTGCACTCTGGCTCGTTCCAACAACCACCACAAAAAGAACGCAAATGCTCTAGCAACAGTGGATTTTCACAAATCTAATACGGGAGGCATGGTAAACAATGCAACAAACTGAATGATTGACAGGGAACACATTTATTTACTACAAACAATAAGCACAAGCCACAAAAACAAAAAAGCACAGATGTTTTTGTTGTTTCAGTTATACATCGAGCACTCGGGACCTTAGAGACTGGACAATAAATTCGAAGCAACTGACTAGTCCATTTTAAAATAGTTTAAAATCTTGGCACATCAATATGATAAACTTGGTCACTAAAATAAACTGCACGCAAATAATACAGAAACCTGAGTGAGCTGGAAATCCAAATTTTTTAGTAAAAGAAAGTAGGGTCAAGTTTCCGAAGATTCATCTTGTTGTTAAAATAGTCTTTATGTACTGACTGATCGATCGGTGCCATCAGCTCGTCAGGTGCACGGGGCAGACGAACACTAGGCGCAAGCCAGATTAAACCTATTTGGGTATCGTCTCCCATCTATACCTTCAATATTTGTTAAATACTGAAGGTATTTGTTAAATAACTTTATTTGTAAACTACCAGGATGAATGCTTCTAAAGAAACTAAACAATGATTTTAAGAGAAGGAAAATAGACTTATGACCAGATGGTTATAAGTTAATTTACGACACATTGAATTGAAGCAGAATGACTAGTATATCCCCATTCTTTTAGTGACTATATATGTAAGCATGTCATTGTTTGTTTTTTTCTCGAAAGTTCCAAATTCTACAACACTTAAATGAGCCGTTTGATTTTGTCTGCAGTTGCTTCATTTATGACAAGGAGAAAAGCAATCTTTTCTCGGAAACAAAAATACATTTTTATACAATACTAATTAATTTTTCTTTTCTTTAAGCAAATATTTGGCTTACACTAAAGGAGCTGTGCAACGATTTTAACGTTGAAAGAATTGGCATTTTCTACTTATGACATTGTTCATCTTGCCACACAGGACACAAAACACACCTCCTTCCTTCGAAATGTTGCGATTCCGCCGTGTAATCGCGAGGCAAAAATTAGAATATTCCTCGACCTGCAGCCGCGAGCGGCGGCCATGAGAAACACGCGGCATGAAGTCAATGGGAGTCTTGTAGACAGATAGCAAGTGGTGGGAATACCTGCTCGATAAAAGGCAACTTTTCTATAAATCTTGTCGTTCCAACATAAATATAAATGCGTCAAAAACCTGGTATCATCGACAAAACTTTTATTATACGGAGTTTTAGTGGCGCCATCTATCCTAGGTCCACAAAACCGTCAGCTCTATTGCTACCACGAACAGCCGCCAGAAGCCAGAGGGGGACAGAGCCGGACGGGTATGGCCGGACCCGGATGAGACCTTCCTCCTTTCATTATATTGTTTGCGCTGCACCCGCCAGCACGTGGTCACGCGGTCGCGAGTGGATGAGTTCTCGCTGCTCACTGATGGCTCTAAAGAGAGAGCTTCACCGGAACCCCGCGCGACCCCCATTGACGTCACAGCGCACGTGACTCGGAAGATGGTGAAGGAGTTGAGAGGTGCCGAAAACCTCAATCTTTCTCCATTTTTAAAATAAAAAATAGGACATGCAGGCAAAAACGGTTTTTTGTTCTTTACTTCTGGAAAGTCGAGACACCAACTCCCAAATTAATTAAGCAAAGCACTGAAATTGTTGCACAGCTCCTTTAAGGACAAAAGCTCGAGGATATTCAACAAATTGAAGTGCAATCTTCTCTTCCGAACAAAGAAAGCTCAATGCAATTGCACCCTTCCCTCAGTAGTTAAACGACTGGGAGAAGCAGCAACGGTATAACAACTACAGGGGTCGATCAAGAAAAGGAAACACGGTTTTTCGGCCCGCAAAAATAAACTAAGCATCGCAGAAAGCTGAAACTCTGTGAGAATGTCACGCTAGTGGTGATGACAATATGCAGAAGTTAGAAAATATTATGTTACCTGGATCAAAACATACGAGAGAAAAACAAAAATTTCTCCTAAAGCCAAGGTCTACCTAAGCCTAATATTTATCGAACCAAGAAATGACACGGCGGGAGTCTGTAGCATTTGTTTTTGTGAAAAAAAACCTTGTCAAAAATAGGCAAACAATATCGTCTTTCTCACTGACATGTTTCTTTCCCCGCAATTAAATTTTTTCACTGGATGATTATTAGGCTTAGGTGGACGTCGGCTCTTAAAAAAGTTTCGTTTTTCTCTCGTATCTTTTGGTCCAGGTAATGTCACGCTTTCAAACTTTTGCATTTAGTCACCACTGCTAGCGTCACATTCTCACGGAGTTCCGGCTTTCTGCGATGCGGTTTATTTTTGTGGGCCAAAAGACCGCGTTTCACTTCCTCGCTTGACCTCGCACATAAACGACAGCAAACAGAACGGTAAAATGAAGGTTCATGCAACGGCGGCAAGACGCTTCACACACAACAGCTAGGAAAGCCGACACTTTGCCTCGGCGTCACGCCGAGGTGGTTTCGTCACAAACATGACCCACAAAGAAAGCCCACTTCACTGCAATGATGCAGATCCGAGAAACTGTGGCAAACAAAACGAGAACTACAGATTTTTGTTACCGAAAGGGGAGAACGGCAGGGCGTGTCTTTCGAACTCCCGAGACTCCGGCGTGCACTCCGTGCCTTCCGCCATGCTTTAGCCATGCGCATGCGTTTGAGGCGCACGAGACGCTGAGGCATTGTTGAAGGTAGGAAGCTCGAACTGGAGGCGGGACAACTGAGGCTCCACCATGCCATCCTCACCTTGTCAGCGACTGTAGTGCGCTCTGGTTCAAATAACCGGAGGTGGGGAGGAATTAACTGCATACCCTCCCTCCACCCAGACTTTTCCCAGGGGAACCCTTAGCCGAGAAGTTCCCCAGAGTCCCACGACATAGTTCACGGAGGACCCGAAAGGGGAAGAGCACGGCTGCTTTTAGGTTCCGAGGCGGTGAACCGCGTCCCCACGGACAAACGACGGACGGAACTCGCGGGCACGTCGGATGCAGCTTGTCGGCAAACTTTTTCTTGCGCTCGGGCGTAAAAAATGAGTTGGCGAACGAGCGGTACTACGGCGGAAGATTGCTCGAACCGCGTCGGCAGACAGAAGTCGGTGTTCGTCACGCTTGAGGGACTATCCTTAAGAGCCGCTTTCTCTGGCGATTCGAAAGAGGTGAAGAGTGCACGAGCATTGCTCTGCGCACTTTAAACTCACTCGCATTCAATGTGCAAGAGCACTGTCTGTTTTGACCGCAATGGCGGCGTGCACTAGAGGTCTGCACGGGCCGATATTTAGAAGCCAGGCTTAGCCCGGCCCGCTGTCTCTTGGGCCCGGGACCACCCGCGGCGCACTATTAATTTCCAACAGCTGGCCCGACGATATCTTTTTTGGGCCCGCTGAGGCTCGCTCTATTTTTTTGCCCGGTATGAGCAGCTCAGATTGCTTGGCAAGGCAGATTGCTTGCCACCACTACACATGTTGGCTACGATAACCAGTAATGGTTGTAAGCATACTGTTTTTTTTTTTTTTCTGTTAATATTAGTTGGAATAATCTGCAGGCCTAGGCAGCTCGTTAAAAAAATCACCCCGTCATTGTTTTTTTCATCCAAATCCGCTTATCGAAAAGGATGGAGAAATAAAAAATGTCAAGCAACACTAAACAAAACCATGCACCAAAGTTTAAAAAGAGAAACGTCGCAACGAATTCAGACAAAAGATGAGCAAAGTTCTAAATTTTTCACTCCCGCCGTGCACAACCAAAAATAAAAAATATATATAAAAAATTTTGCATTCTTGCGGTAGTCTGCGAGAAATTGTTTATGGAAAGCACCCCTAAGGGGCAGCTTTTCAGGCATATTGTGGATGCACGCACTCGTACGTAGAAATGGTTTATGCACATACACACACACATGCTTTCAGGTCTCCTCCACTGTGGTACCTCCCCCAACCCCCCAAACAAGCTTCTAAAAACATTGCTGCTAAAAAAAAGTAATGGCCGGCTTGCCCGCCTTGTAGACTTGAATGCAAGGCTCGTGACCGGCCCAGGCCGTTCATGAATGTAACAGTGAAGCCCGAGCCTGACCTGTAGGCTGGGTCGGCCTGTACCCGTGCAGACCTCTAATCTGCGCAACCGAAACACCACTATGGTAGGCCTTCCACGATTGGTCAGACACTTTTTATAATGTCTTTAGTAGGATTAATCCTGTTTTCATCGACAGGAATAAGAGCAGTGTCAGACCATCAACGTTGGCATTGTTGGTTTAAGAACAGGACGAAACTAAGCCCCCCCACCATGCTTTCTCTGCACACCATCGAACTTGCCATTCGTAACTGACAACCCTGGTCGTGACGTCAAGTGTGGGAACCATAAGAGAGCGCAACCGAAACATCTCAACGCCAATATCCTCCGAAAGCTGTCCCCCAGTGCCTGGTCATGACAGTACTCTCAAACGCAATTAAAAAAACAAGGAACTATTGTGCCTTTTCTGTGGCCTCATTTCACATGACATGTCATGCAGTGTCACATGTCAGTGTCACATCATAGGATGCAGTTCCACACGACGTGACACTGCATCAATAGTAATCAAATTCAAGTTTTACCTAAGGTACTAAATCTAGCGGGGAAATTTTCCTGCTAAATTTACCTTTCGAGCCGCAATGGACAAACATAGGTAATCTCACGGCTTGATGGCCCCAGGAAAACCGTCGCATTTAAAAGGGAGGTGCAACAATGCTCCGATTTCGCCCAATTAACCGCAGGCATTAGTCTGCATATCGCATGTAAAACGAAGAATGGGAAACAGTATGTTTTTTGTGCATGCTAGTTTGCATTTAAAGGGATGCTGACCTAAAATTTGGAGCCCACAAAACAAGGCTGGAGTGATAGGCAGGACGCTGCAAAACCCTATAACATCACTCATACAGCGGTATCTCCAACGGATGGCCGTATTTTGGAAAAGAAGTGCGCGATTCAACACGGCCAACGAGACAGGTCACGTCACGATTCTCATTCTTTCTCCTCTTCGCTTCATCCCCTTGAGCGGGTGAACCGAAGCGAGAAGGAGAGAAGCGAGGCCGCTTCCCCTCATTCTCAGCTTTTCGAAGAGAAATGTGACGTCACATTCTTCGCTTGATCGCGCCCATCGTTTCCAAAAATAATAGCCATTCATTTGAGATATCGATGTATGAGTGATGTCTTAAAGGGGCCCTGCAATCATATTTAAGCGTCTACCTTTTTTGCGGTTTCCACGTCTCTTGGGGTTCGGGCAAGACAGCGGGTACGGAGAGAGTAACTAAATATCAGTGCGTCATATTTTAACCGGATGACGCGGAAACCTCCTCCACCGACAGGGGCGACCCGCTGTACCGAAAGCGCGCAAAATGTGACGTCTTAGGTCCTGGGCTTACTACTGGTCAGAGCCGCTAAAAGCTTCTTTTTAGTCAAAATACAAAATATAAGTGGGGCAAACCGTTTCAATTGTTTACTAAAGTAGTTTTTGTTCAGTATTTTAGATCAGAACAGAAACAAATGCAGTTTATAAAGTACGGAACAAGAAATGACCCGTCGACATACCCGCCACCAAGCGGTGGAAAAGGCGGCGCATACTAGAAAGGAGTAGTGGGATCAGGCGCTGACACGGAAAGGTCCCGGATGTACGCGGCGGCGCTGCGGTCGTAGGTTACTGGAGGATCCGACTGGCTTTGAGCGTCCCCAAGGCCTTCGGTGAGCAACTTTGTCTGGCGGTTTGGCCGTTTCGCGGTATGGCAGGGCGAAGGTGCTCCCATTCTGAATTGATCTTTACCCCGTGTTTGCTGTCGTTTGTGGCCAATGAAGTGTCATGCCGAATTAGTGTTTAATCGCGCAGCAAATGCAATGAGAGCCGCTCTAGCTGCCTGCTACATACAGCCTATCCACAATACGCTTTAGTGGTGCCCTCTCGCGCCGTCGACACGGAGTGCGGCAGCCGTGAGCGCTCGCTCAGCTCACTACCCCTCGTCTAATTCACGGCCACTCAAGCAACCAAGGACGTCATAAAGGAGGTTATTTTTTGCTTGGTTTTGTAATTTTAATTTGCCTATAACTTCTAAAATAAAGCGAAATTCGAGAAAAGAAAAGTTTCATTAAGTTACTACGTTCAGTGCGCTCAGGTTTGGTGCAAATTAAAAATTAGTAAAAAGTCATTGCAGGGCCCCTTTAAAGTCCGTAGCGTCGCGTTCAACGCTTTTGCGGCCTTATTTTGCAAAATCCAAATTTCGGTTAAGCATCCCTTTACCCTTGAAACAAATCGAAGGTCAGAATCTCCCCCAGTGCAGAGTCTCCCCTCAACTCTCACGCTGTCTTTTGAACGACGTCACTCGAAGTACCACCTGGTTTCCCATTGGATTCTACCTCCAGAGCCCCCAGCATTCCCTCCACAATGGACCTTTCTCCAGTAAGCTTCTGTGCATGAACACACCCTTGCTTCCTGCTCATTTTTGCAGGGCACCATCCAGCACGACTGACACTGTCAGCGCCTATCTTTCCGCATACTTCCGTCTTTTTTTACGATTCTTTCTCTGGGTATCGGTAGCATGTGGCATAAAAAGCAATGAAAAGCAATACAACAGCACAATGTCAATGTGTTTTGACAAGCGGAGTTCTGTTCGGCTGCCCTTCATTTCTGGTTCACAGACAAACTGTCACACTGCACTCGTTGCTCGGAAAAGCTCTATTGTCAACTTTTCAACGATTCGCAATGCCGAAGGTAGCGGCAAGCGATCCAGACAAAGGACGGTTCGCCATGGGGCTGATGTAGTGTAACGGCGGGGGGAGACTGGTCTCGTTGACTTCCGTGTACTCTCTATGACACGACACCGTGGTTTTCATAACCATCACGCGTGGCTGCAGATCGGCAAATAATGCGTTTCTTCCTTCGCCGTTACCCAGCCGAACCGCAGTTCTCCCGCTCGTGCCGAGATAAACGATATAACGAAAAAAGAAATAGGAACTCTAAAACGCTTTTGTTGTTAAAATCGTTCTGCCCCTCTAGCGAAATCCGATAAGAGCCTCCCTCGCAACGAGATTTGCGTCGAGCGTTCCCGGCTGCGCGTGTGGCTCACGGGCCGTCGAGCGGCGGCAGCGGCGCCTGTGCGGCGTGGGTGCGCACGTGGCGCGTGAGCACCGACTTCTGGGTGAAGGCGAGGGGGCAGAGGTCGCAGCGGAAGGGCCGCTCCCCCGTGTGGATGCGCATGTGGTCCATGAGGTGTGTGCGCTGCACGAAGGAGCGGGCGCACACGGGGCACGTGAAGGGCCGCTGCCCGTCGTGGGACTGCTGGTGCTTGCGCAGCGCCGGCCAGTGGGCGCTCGAGTAGCCACACCGGAAGCAGCGGTAGCGCTCAAACCGCCGCCCCGGGGAGGCCGCCGCGCACCCTGTGAAAAATGGACGCGACGGGTAAGGCTTTTTTCGACTTGACTTCGGGTGCGGGTCGACGCCGCGCCGGTACGGTGCCAGGAACGCGTCTCCGACCGGCGTTTGCCGCGTTCCCGTCCGTGGTCCCTCAACTTCCCCCTGACGACGTCGCACCTGCGTCGTGCCATTGCCTGCCCGGATCCCGGTGGTGGTCATAGCCGGCTCGCCAGTGACTGGGCTGTCTCTTTTGACGGGATTTTCGGTCACGTGACAGGCTTCGTGGCGTCCGCGCCAACTATTTTCTGCTACACTGTCGAGGCTACCATAGCTTCCACTCCACGGTGCAGCAGCCCGGCACTGTTGCAACGGCAGGTGGCTTCCGTCACGCGTGCTCTCGCACGAAGGAGATGTCGAAGGAGACGTCTCCTTTGCGCGAAGGAGACGTCGTCACGTGCTCACGTGCTCTCGCGCGAAGGAGACGTCGAAGGAAGCGACACGCTCACGCCAGTAGCTTCGACGGCGTTAGAGAACTCCGTTAACAACGCCGATTGCTAACGGAGTTGATGCCTAGACCGGCAATCGTCTGCCACCAGTTCCGTCCTCGTTTCGATTATTGTAATCCGACTCTCCGCGCGCAAAAAAATGTCCGAAGAGGCTTTAAGTGTAAATGTGTACTTTGGAAGCGGCATACGAAGCTATTTACGAGGAAGGTTGCATCGAGCAAGAATTAAAAGAAGCGACAGGCAAGACTCGCGTCTTCCAAGCGGAGTCGACCGGAACGCTAGGTACTTACTGCCCTCAGAAACTGTCACGTGACCACGAAATCCCTCTAGCGGCTATTTTAGCCATCGGGAGAGATAGCTGCACCAGTCGGTAAACCGCCCCAGCCAGGATCGCGGATGATGCTGTGGGCACCTGTTCTGCCCCACGTCGATCTCCACGGCCTGGCCATCAGTGCAAGCTACGGCAGTCAAGAATCGGGACGCTGTGACGACGGCGACACTTGCATTCGCTTGTAACTTTTGCGGCAACTTCTACGACAGACTGCCAGGATTGCGACGTCCGAGCGCGTGACGGGCCGGCTCGTGTGACGTAACTTGCTGCCGCTTTGGGACCGCTTTCGACACATAATCGGGATAGGAACGGCGAACACACCAGATGGAGGCGCGTTCCAACCGCCTTTAGGCGTCCCAATTTTCTGAAACTTTTGATGGCAAGACGACGGCGAGTGCAGCCCACGAATATGTGGAGACACGTGGAGCCCCCTGCCAAGAACGAGCACCATTTTCTCGTCTAAAGTGTCCGAAAATCACTCTTAACTTTTGAGTCGGATGAAGCTCGGTTCCGAAACTTGGGCACATCTGATGCCAACTGCCAGCGCTATATTCTGGCGGAGACCGAATGTTTGGCAACATGTAGATAGTTTTTTTGCGGCGATAAAAACATGGTTTACGTTACTCCCACGCAATCTGTACTTTAGGATGACATCGAGGTATAAGTAAAAAATGTAAGAGTTCTCGAATGAACTGTTAAAACTGACGCAGCTTGAGATACCGAGCGGGCACCAACCGTAGTGGGGAGGTAATTGTGGAAAGTTTAAAAATGATTATAAATCCGAACAAGATTTATGCTCACTTTATGCATATAGATTTTCACTGAACTGCATTCCAAAAACGACACAGAAAAAGCCAAAAGGGGAAGTGTCCCTTTGTCTCGTAAGCACATGCTCGGTATGTTCGAGACATAGGAGAAATCCTTTGGCCTTACCCACAAAAATAATCTTTCCAGTTTTTTTTTTTTTTTTTTTTTTTTTTCAATTAAAATGACAAAATTTTGGCTCAAACAAACAACTCTGAAAACAGACTCGATGAATTGGAGCCGATTATCCGTACAGTTAAGACGGGGGAGAAAAGTATTCTACAGCACCAAACGAAACAGACGAGAAAAGCACATTAACATTGCAAGTTGATTCACAGCACTCCAGTACCTCTCAAAAGCACAAAGCATGTTTCACAATTTCAAAGCAGAAGAAATTCTTGGTGCCACTTTACCGACGTGGCTAAAAGGCCCAGAAAGAAATTTAACACTCGTAAGCGTGCAAAGAAATTATGTTCCACAATGTGAATACTCAATGCTGTTGGCACAGTTGAAAAGATAAACATTATATCCATACCGTTGTAACGCACACCACTCCTGAGAGCGATCGGAGAGATACCGTCTACCAGCTCAAAAAACATACCACACAGATACGAGGAGCTTATCCGAATACATACAGGGGGCAACAACCTCAAGCCCCTTAAAATGCACACAAAACAAAGCGAGGCATTTGAGTTATGCTAAGCAATTGAATGCTAGAAATACTAAGATTAGGGTATTGACAAACATGCAGAAACGAAAAGCCTCGCTGAAGTGCCCGATACAACATGGCAACGTAGGTTCTTCGAATGTGTCTTGCCTACGTGGCACAATCACTCGCAGACACGGGCAGGTTGTCCGGATCTTCAAACACACCTTGTCTCACATCAGGCTCCTAGCATGTGGAAATGATGCCAGAAAACAAAGAGTGGTTATTAGCAACACATTCATTCTCCTGGCTTTAAATGACAAATTATCTACGGGGACCGTGCAACACCTAAAGCGAGAAAGCCGCTCCGCCTTGGAAGCACATTGGCAGCGCCACCAAAGGTGCGTGCGAGTATTACATTGCCTGCTTGTCTGCTCCTCCCCACTCCAATGTACCGCCATGTCAGTCTGCCCGCAACTGCCTTCCTTCATCCGACGCTGAAGTAAAAGTTTCGAACCTTGACATTTGAAAACCTACCTGCGTTCGGCGTTTCCGCGTTTCTGTTCTCATGCGACACGTCCCGCGGGACTGGCTCGAAGCTCAAATTCAATCGTGTCCTCGCAGCATAATCGGTGACGACAGCAGCTCGGCGCCACGCTTTTCGTGTATTCATGCCCACGAAGCCTGGCTGTTCATCGACAATCTAGCGACTGCTACGGAACGACATACACCAGTGCCAGTGATCGATAAAATTGATATGCAAAGCAATTTTTCGCTCCTCATTATATCGGATTGTTTTTTCACTTGCCGGCGCATCGAGCTCGGCCCGCCGGAAACGAGACGATTGGAGCCGTTTCCGTGGGCCCTCGGGTGTCCGTGTTTTCGATTTCCATCTCTAGCGTAAAAAAAAAAGGTTGGCGCCAAACGTGGCCTCGAATGCTCGTGTAGCGCAACGCTCACGTAAACATACATTGATTAGAAATGACTGCACACGACGTGAGTGCAAAGTGACTCTGCTAGGGGTCACGCCGCGGCGCCACTGTTGCGTCGCCCGCCTCCAATAGTTACTGACACTATGGTGCCCGTAACACGTGTTTGACTGGTGCGTTTACTGCGTCCAAATGGTTCCTCGATCTCCGCCTGCGGATGTCGCAGAAGTGTTGCGCTGCCGCGGGTCGAGACACTGGCGGTGTCGCGGCAGCGGATGTGGCAGACGACCGTTCTGCTGCAGGTCACTCTTCAGTGTGACAGACCACGGAAACTCCGGTAGCCATGAGTTAAGACGCCGCGACGACAATGAAGTTCGCTCGTGCTTTTCGCTGGCATTTCTATGACCGATTGCCGGGATCACAAAATCCGACGGCGCGACACTCCGGCTTCTGCAACGTCGTTTGTTGCCACTTTGAGACCGCTTTTGATGTACGGGCAGGATGGGACGTTAAACACACCAGGGATAGACGCACTCCAAGCACCGTACCGACACCGACGGGACGAGAACAACAGGATGCCTCTTTTAGACGTCGAGCTTCCGACACGCGCTCGTTGCCCTCTGGCGTGCTTTGGCGGTGCTTGCGTACTCGAGGCTCACAAGACATTTTTATTCGGTCAGTGACCATAAAAAGTTAGTGGTGTGTACGACGAAAAGTAGACCAAAGAAATTCGCTGTACCATAAAATCCCGAGAGATGCCCAACCCCCGAAAGATAACCCGCCCCCTATTTTGGGCTTGATTTGCTATTTTCTTTTACACACTGAAAGATAGTTCACTCCAAGTAATCGTAGTGTTCAGATCAATGATGATCATGGCGTAAATGCGTCTAGTTAGCTATGGCGGGATGTAAGCGAACATTGCTGACTGGGAAGTACAGTCACCTTTTCATCAATGCCCCTCGTCGCGATAAAAAGTTTCACAGACACGTGACCTAAAAAAAACCATTTCCTCAACAACTTTTCCTGATTGCACACCAAAAGTTAGGCCACTTCTTATTCTCACCTAATTTTCTTTATATTTTAGGTGGGTGGGCTATGCCTTGGGATTTTACGGTATACCATAATGCCCCGAGAGGTAGCCCACCTAAAAACGAGAGCAAATTGGGTGAAAATATGAAGAACTTTCAATGCGCATTCAATAAAAGCTAAAAAAAAAAATGTATTTTTAGGTCACGTGTTTCTAGCAAACTTGTTATCGCGTCGAGGGGCAATGAAGCAAAGATGACTGTATTTCTCAGTCAGCAATGTTTGCTGATATCGCATTATAGCTAACTAGACGCATTTACGCTGAGGCCTCATTAATCCGAACACAATTACTAGCAGCAAGCTATCCTTCAGTGTGTGTGTGTGTGTAATATTTTTTTTAGATAGCAAATAATGTTTGGGATCTGAAGAAAGTATGACCCGATCGACGTGATGGTAGCGGTTTTATCAGAATGAAAACATAGCGGGTTTTTCCCGCACGTGACACCGTTGCTCACTTCTTCGTCGTCCCGTGTCCATTCTCCAACATCCTCCCACCCAACAAAGTCGGACCGACTGTGTTGCCGGAATTTCCAGATGGCAAAGAAGCTGGATGTGTCTTCTTATCTTCACGCCCCTTACGAGTCGATTAGTGCAGGCACACACTTTCCCATCTCGACCAGGGAAGGTCTCGTCGACGACGACCAGATCCTAAAATGTTCTTGGGCGATGGTCGTTCCTGAGAAGCACCCCATCTCCCACTTGGATGCTGCTTGAGTCAGATGCGGCAGGCTACCGCGTGCGCAGATTGCAACTCCAAAAGATACTCTTTCCGCCATCTGGAGCAGAATACGTCTGGCAGAGCTTCACTTATCTTCTACCGCCTGCTTAATTCTTGTTGAGTGGACTGTTCCGGTTCAACGGTTGTAGAAGGCAAAGACATAAGCCTTTTTACAATTAGAAAGTGCGCAGATGTTAAAACCTCTTCATTGGCGGATGAAGTAACTTTTGTAAGAGGTTGTGAGTTAATTACAGCTTCCCCCTCTGTGAGCACGGTCAGCAGTTCATCATACCTCAAACAGCTTTGCTTCAACGTCTTCCGCAACGCTGTTTTGACAGATCTTATTAACCTCTCCCAGAAACCGCCTCACCATGGGCTCCTTCTGCTGAAAACTTCCAATGTATCCTGTTGTGTCGGAAGCGTTCTAATACATATTCCTCGGTGTCTAGCCTCCATATCAATTTCAAATCCTTTGAAGCACGTTTAAATGTGCGTCCGTTGTACGAGTAGATGGTTTTGCAGATACCTCTTCTAGCCGTGAATCATTGGAACGCCAACGAAAAATCTGCCGTCGTTAGACTGCATGTCAATTCCAAGTGGACTGCCCTGGTCACTGCGCAAGTAAATACTGTAAACGACTTATTTTTCGCGATTTAGGTCAAAGCTTAAATATTAAAATAATTCGCGGGTTCTAATTTTCGCGATGTGGGCGGATTTCAATATGGATTCCAATGTGCTTAAATTTTACCGGAATTGTTCGTGGGACCTATTTTTCGCGAATTGTAGGTGATTCGCGAAAATCACAAAAATTAGGTCCTCGCGAAAATTAAGTTGTTTACAGTATTACCAATGCAGGCTTTTTCTGCTCCTGTGAAAGAGCGGTGAAACCATGGGCCTGCCAAATCAATGCCTACAATTGAAAATGGGTCCGATGGAGCAACTCAATCTTTAGGAAAGGGCGCATACAATTCGCTTACCGCTTTTACAGAGAACCGCTCTCAAATTAAACACTGATAAATTGACTTCTTGACCGCTTGGCGTGCTTGTAGTATCCAGAATGGGTCTCACAACAGTGTTAAGATCTCTCTCACTTCAGCGTGTAGTATTCTTCGGTGTTCTCTGTCAATTAGTAACTCGGTAAAGGCATGATCGGAAGGTAGAATAATTGTTTGTTGTTCGCTTCGCTTCAAGTTGCTGTATTGCAGCCGTCCTCCGAGCCCGACGAGATCTTGCTCATCTTTAAACGATGCAAAGCTCCGTATTGTAGAATTCTCTATGAACTGCTCTCTAAACGCTTCTTGCTGTGTCTTGATAATCCAAAAGGTTTCAGCAGCTTCTAGTTCGGGCATTAACAAAGGTCCTGCTTTTCCGTCCGGAAGCAGAATCGAAGTATCCAGGCAGTTATGCGAAGAACCCTCTGGAGGCAGTTAAACTTGCCCAAGTCAAATAAGTCGGGCTTCATGCTTTTGGCAGTGTGAAGTACTTGGGTCTTTCTTTCTTCTACGTGGCTCTCCTCATTTTCTTTCGTTATTTCCTGAGGCCAAGCAGATACAGCTAAGCTTAGCCATGCCGGCCCATTCCACCAGAGCGTATTTTGTACTAGGTGTTGTGCCGTTGTTCCTCGCATGAGCAGGTCAGCCGGATTTGAGTCACCTGGGCAGTGATGCCACTGGCTAAGCGAGGATAGAGATTGATTGTCTGCGACTCTATTCGAAACGAACGGCTTCCACCTACTTGCTGGCAATTTGATCCAATAGAGGGTCACCGTGGAGTCTGACCGAAACCATATGTCTGCACTTGACGATGGTTTCTTTCTCACGTTACTCATGAGGCGAGCCGCTGTAAGGGCTGCTAGTAGCCCCAATCTTGGCAATGATACATCCGCTGGCTCCCTCCATCCAATAAGCACCAGAATAGGCGGCGCTTAGTCTCCCCTTCTGCCCAGATCGTGGCGGTTTGCAGAACTGTTTCGACGCTGTTAGACACCGCACTCGTTACTGACACTTACAAAGTGCCTGGCTGTGACGATGAATGAGGACTGTCCTTCGTGGATCTAAGGTCAGGATCGCAAAGGCAAGTCATGCGTCTCCCTCGGCAGTTGGCGCAGGGGAGAAATCTGGCGTTGCGACAATCTCTTGCCCGATGATATCTTTTGCAGCACCTAAAACATAGGCTGTCTCTCTTCAGTATTTCTTTTTTCTCACAGATGGAACGCACGTTGCATTGGTCAAATGAGTGCTAACGTGCGTCGCAAAAAAAGCATTCGGCATCTTGAGCGTCCGTCCTTCCAGCTAAAGCTGCTGCCGATGGAGTGATATATGCTTTGCACAACTGGTTTAATGAGTCCTCATTTTTGGCCTTTGATAGATTGGCTTGATTTGGCTTGATTTCCAGGACGCCCTCTCGGCTCTCTACCTCGGACTTCAGAAAGGTTTTCAGATTACCCTACCGGTGCTATCCGTGATGTCGGTCGCACTTTGCTGGCAGTAGCGGTGGACAAAATCGTCAGGTAGTCACTTCCTCACAGTAGCATGTAGCAGCACACTGTACTCTTCCGCCTTTGCGCCAAGTGCTTCCAGGTGGCAGACATTTATTGTGATATCATTGTACAGCTGTCTCAGAGCCGTGACGTCGCTCGACGTGGTGACGTTTTTTTAAATTCAGGAGTCGCGTCATGTGGTTGTCAATTATCGCCTGTGTCTGGCCGAACCTGTTCATAAAGAGATCCACAGCGATGCTATAGTTGCTCTCCGTAATAGACAATCCCCGTATGCTGTCTTCTGCCTTTCCGAATAGATAGCTCGTCAAATATCTAAATTTATCGATTGAAGAAAGGCCTCGGTTGTTGTGTATAGACCCTTCAAATTGATCTCAGAAAGGTTTCCAATTATGAAGGTCTCCTTTGAACTTTCAGATCTCTAATCTTTGAAGTTTGATTGCTATCTTTCTTGATCTTAGATGGCTTTGGTCCTGATCTTGTAACCAATCCACAACATTCGATGCGATGTTAGGCGTGTGCAGGGCATCCTGCTTGAGCGCGGCTCTTGTTCGTAAATGGCAGATCGACACTGGATAAGACTCTATGCTTTCTATCTCTTCTTCAAGGTGATCAACATCAACCCAGTCTTCAATCCCACTGTCAACTGCCTTCAATGCTGCTTCCTTCAGTTCGAAGATATTCAAGTTTTCTGTGTGCTCACCAGCGGTTGCATCCGAGGAATCCAGCAAAGCTTGCAACTCGTTGGTGGCTCTAATCACCGCTGACCGGATGACGGCTCGTTTTCTCCGCAGTCGGTCCATTTTCTGAAGGCGAGTGGTTATCCAGGTTTCGTGTCTGTCGGATGGGAATCTGTCACTCTTTTTGTCGGGTGTCTCCTAGATCCCGGGTTTTGGCACCAGATGTTTGGGATCTGAAGAAAATATGACCCGATCGACGTGATGGTAGCGGTTATATCAGAAGGAAAACATGGCAGGTTCTTTCCGCGTGTGACACTGTTGCTCAGTTCTTCGTCGTCCCGTGTCCATTCTCCAACAAGTAAAGCCAAAAATAGAGGTGGGTTATCTTTCGGGGGTGGGCCATCTCACGGGATATTACGATACATTGTCTTTAATTAACAAAACCCTTTTTTATTTTATTTTTATAAGGAAAATCTGGTCAGAATATCTCCAGTCTAATCCTATTTATAAGGCATTTTAATGTTGGGAAATTGTGCGCACACCAGAGAGGAGTACACAGAGAAGTTATTTGATTTATATCAAGCTGACACTCAACAAACGTTTCGCAATATATTACTCGCACTGACGTCATCAAAGTGTTGAAGACTCTCCTTTCCATCATTGAACTCTTTCTTTTGAGACTGAAATAAGTGGCCGTGCCATTGCCACGGTGTTATTACATCGATTAAAAATGCCCTGGCGATTTTTTTATTATGCACATGCTTTAACGAACTCGTTAGGTACAGATAGTGCCGGCATCTCCGTGATCGTCTTATATTTTTGTTTTTTTGGCATGAAAATAAAATCGCTTACCTTAGCTGTTTTCTTCGAGCTCGTACGGACTTACCTTCGGGGTTCTGCCAGTCCCACACGATATTAAAGCATACCGCTTTGAGGAATCATTCTCTACAGTTCAGTAACATTCCAAGCACAAAAGAAGGCGAGTTCGTTTAGAAAAAGGCCAAGAATCCGCAAGAAAGCCTCCAACACCCACGCGAAAGCTGTCGCGCATCAAACAACGTTCAGACGCCATGGACGAAAGCGCAAGCCGGCAAGCAGACAAGCCGCTGGACAAGCGCACTGCACAGCGTTAAAGCTGCAGGCGCGCTACTTATCGTTTGATCGATTACTAGAAAATAAACCGAATAAAACTCTATTACAATACAATACATTTAACAAAACCATGCATAAAACACTGCACTTGCTCCAACTGAAAATTTAACCATGGGTATTTGCTCTGTTGCGCTGTGGGTGGTAGCTTGCACCACCTAGCTCCAGCTTTACGTACTACTGGCCAGTGCTACTGGCTGCGTGTGCTGCTGTAGTTTGCGTGTGTGCTGTAGATTGCAACCAGTGCTACTGGTTGCAATCCATGGCCCTGTCCAGCGTGTCCAGCGTCCAGCGCCGTTGCTGTCGTGTTCTCGCGCGTGCGCAGACGTTTGCCGAATTTTTCGCCGAATCTTTGCTTCCTTCAAAAGTTCGGCTGACCACAGTGGGCCGAACTTCGGCCCTCTGTTGAAGAAGATTGGTGGAAATTATCTAGGGAAAATTAAATGTTGGGCAACTAACTAGCACAGCTGGGGACAGGCGGGACAGAGGAAAATTGGGACTCCCTCCCGCGTGGCTCCGGCCCAAAGTCTCAACCCTGTCTCCCAGTGGGTCCGGTGCTGGGGTAACGCCAAGGTTGACCAGAGGAAAATTGGCGACTCCCTCGCCGGGGGGAAGAGGCGGGGGGGTGATGTTTTTAGTTTTTTTGCCCGATCCCCCGAAGGTCATCCTGGTGATATCCCACACTGCCTGGTGATAGTTAGGGGGAGAAAATTGGTCTTAAAAGGGTGGGAGGAATCACGTTTTTGTCTTTTTAGACTTAGGCTAGGTGGCGCAAGCTACCGCCCGTTATAAAGGGTATAGCCATTAACATTCATCCATCCGTCCATCCTTCGGCAGAATCGGTCCAATCGGTCCCATCGGTCCTCTCCACATTCGTTGTGCATTCGCCCATGAATAACGAAGGTAAGGCGGTTGATGTTATTTTAATAATGCAATGAATGCAAAGGTGCATTTGCCGCCTTTGTTTTCGTCTTACCTAAAGGCATGCGAACAATGTGAACAGCCAGCTACACCCGTCGTGGTGCTCTTTGTTCGTTCGAGAAAGGGGCCGAAGGTGTTCTGCGGATAGAAACTCGCACCACTCATTCACTCGCAAGGTAGCAAATTTGCGCGGAAAAATTTGAAGGATAAGGCGATACTTCATGCCGGTAATTCATGAACCTCAGTTCGTGTAAATAAACTAATGACACTTATAAAAGCGTAAATAAAAAAAAAAAAAAAATATATGCACAGGAAGGAAAGCGGCAAAGACCTGGGGTGCTATGTTGCGCTTTTTAGACTCCCAGGAGACTTGGAAGAGGGAAGTGACGTCAACGACTAGAGAAACGCAGATTGGATGTTGACAGAAGAAATCAAAATCAGCATCCAATCTGCATTTGCTGCGTTGTTGACGTCACTTCCTTCTCCCGAGTCTCCTGGAAGTCCAAAAAGCGCAACATAGCCCCCCTGGTTGACGCTGCCACGACAAATTGTACCCTGCTCTCACATAATAGTTTTCACGTGACGTCACGTCCCCTATTCCCGCTCGCCAACCGCCATTACGAGGTACTGAGAAGACGCCGCCGTCGTTTGAGCACTGCTCGACCGCGACATTACTACGGCGTATCATGCGTATGTTACAGCATCCACATGCATGACTACAGCACAAAGTTTTCATCCGAAATGCAGGATCACTAAACTGAACATTTTAACTCGAACGATTCATAAAATGCATTATGCAAACCGGCAAGGCTCATGAAGGGCAGAGGTTGTTCACCACATTCGTAGCCCAAATGGCCCAGACGCTGGGTGGACATCCAGTCGGTTCGTATCGTCCGTGAGAGTTGAAGGCTTGCCTGTACTTAAGGCTGTTCAACGTCGCAGCATCTGGGTTGTACAGTCGCGCCGCCGCCAAAACACTATCAATGCAGGTGGGCTTAACGGACACCACGGAGATAAGGAAGCTCGGCGATAAAAGGTAAAAGCAAAGAGAGCAGCAGCAACTGTCCGCAATGTAGTAGAGGGTTTGTCAGTCCCTGCAGCGTGACACTACTAGGCACTGTAAAGCTGCCTTAGCTGCTGTGCCCAAGCACACATAGTATGAAAGTAAGGTTTCAGCAATCCATGTATTACGGATGACACATGTATTCCTCACATGAAGCAACGACCACAGACACTGTCGTTGTCGAGCTCCGGTGTTTCTCGGACAGCAGTCTTGTGTGCTCAAACTGTTGGTTTACCATTTTCGGCAAACAATGCAACCTCATATTTGGTATTTCGTTACCCTCCTTTGCAGAGGACTTGCTTCTGCTGCAGCAACCGTCCACATCGGCATTACTGCACCACGGTGACTGCAAGTGCATATAACATGAAAACGTGAAAGAAACGCACACAGAAAATGATGCAGCAGCAGCCAGGCGGCCTGAAACAGAAACTATATATATATATATGTCAGTACCTGGTGACGCCGGCGACATATCCCATAGGCCCGAGTGACATTCGTGAAAACTTTATGAAAGCTATCTATTCATCTCAAATAAGCTTCACATTTTTGCTTTACATTGTGCCACGTATGAGTAGCAGCGTTTGCCAGAAGGGTTTTGCCGCTTTCCTACCTGTACATAGGAAAAAACAGGTTGTCTTAGACTTAATTTTTTTCCCCTTAAACCTGCACTAATAAAATTTGAGTATGATAAATGCACCACCTTAAGACAGCTTTCTGAAAATTTGCAATGAACTTCGTTCATTGCTTTATTTATAAAAATTTTTGTACACCAGAATAGCGCTTGAGAACACCTTGTATGTATTTCTTTATACTCTGTGTGCAGAAGCAGTACAAAGAATGGTGGGGAATAAAAAAAAGAGTGTGGTCAACAGTTGATCTGGGCAATGCAGGTAAGCATAACCTGCATCAAGAGTGGCAAAATAGAACACCGACTTCGTGACAGTGATCATGATGTGCCCAAAGAAATGATGGTGCCATTATTAGCTCTGCTTTGAGCTGAAACACCTGGCGATAAATCTTATTTTTAAAAGATGTGCGAGACTTGGGAGCAGTAGAGCATTTTCTATCGATGTTATACTTGCTGTGCAATTGTAATTGACTAAAACAAAACGTATGGATAGAGTCAATTGGGTAATTGGTGGCCCCGTATCTCCCCTTTCAGTTTCAGACGCTCTTACACTCTTCATTCCCTTCTCCACAGTAGCAAAGCTGGTTTGTGGGAAAACCGTTCAGTACATGATGAGCAGGTTATATCGTGCCACCTTAATCTTTCCAGAACACATGGAACACCCACATCGTGGCTTGCACCCTACTTGACAACCGACGTGCTTCTTACAAGCTTTCGAAGTCGTCCGTCGCCGAAACCACCCGCGCAAACGCCGGCAGCCATGGCCTGCCAGGACCGGAGCCACAAGTGCAAGGAATGCTCCAAGTCCTTCAGCACCAAGTCGAGCCTCACCAGGCACCGCCAGTGCCATGCCACGGAGCCCCCGGTACTCTTTGCATGCTCCCTCTGCCCCATGACCTTTGGCAGGCGCGACCAGCTCACCACGCACGGGCGTCGCCACGCGGCCGACCGGCCCCACCGGTGCCACATGTGCCCGATGAACTTCTTGTTCCAGCGAGACCTCTCGCAGCACTTGCGCGTGCACTCGGGCGAGCGGCCGTTTGGCTGCAAACGGTGCCTCAAAACGTTCCCGAGCCGCTCGGGCCTCTCCAAGCACGTCCACCAGGTGCACTCGACCGTGAGGCCCCACGCCTGCGCCGTCTGCCCCAAGGCATTTGCGCAGGCGGACGCATTGGCACGTCACGCACTGCACGCACACCGACGAGCGCCCGTTCGTCTGCCGCCTCTGCCCGCTGAGCTTCCGGCAGAAGTGCCACCTGAAGGCCCACGTGGACGTGGAGCACGGCGGGTGCCGCCCGTTCAAGTGCGACCGCTGCCCCAAGGCCTTCCTCCAGCAGTCGTGGCTGACCAAGCACCAGCGCTGTGCACGCGGGTATGCACGTCTACAAGTGCACGTCGTGCAGCCTGGACTTTCCGCGTCGGACGATGCTTGCGGCACACGTCCGGACCCACTCGGACGAGGTCTTCTTTCGGTGCGAGTTGTGCCCCAAGGGCTACACAAACCGCCAGAACCTGACGAGGCACGTCCGGCTAGCCCACGGGGAACAGACTGTGTAACGCTACGGTCCCGGGAACGCATCTCCTCAAATGGCGTGTTTAGCTTGTCCTACAATGTGGTCCCCCGACTTCTGCAAGTAGCCAGGAGTTGGGGTGCCGCGATGACAGCAACACTCGCATTTGCTCGTGCTTGCTTCCGGAACTTCTACACCCAATCGCTTGGATCGCGACAGCATGGCATTCCGGCTTTTGCAACGTCATGTATCGCCACTTCAGGGACTGCTGGCGGGCAAAATGGAACTCCAAACGCACTAGTCGGAAACGGATTTCAGGGACTGTAGCATTGCTTCTTTGTTTTTCTAGCCCTTTCACCTCCAACCGCACGTTTTGTCATGCGCCCCTTTTTTTATCTGGGTTGAATTCAATCCAGAGGCCCACCGTAAAACGGGCCGGAAGGGTCTGCGCCGGCACATAGAGCGTCGAAATCTTTGTGGAAGGTGTATTTTAGCGGTGGGTTTTACGTCTTGAAGCTTCGAGGCATAGCTCCGTTTCTGCAAGATATGAGAATGTCGTCCCTTAAAATCGGAGCTGTGGATAGCCATTTAGACGACCCAACGAACCATTCCAGAAAGATGTGGCGCCTCCCATCGTCTTTTTGACGCAATACGGTAATCCGATGCACGGCGCGTGAATAAGTACCCATCAATAGAAGAAACGGTTCATGTTGCTTTAGTACTTCGCAATGTCGAAACACGAGGAAACGGGATGATAACAAAAGAGGGTATGTACACCCGCTGGCGATATGAAGGTGAACGCCGGACCGTCGACCGCTCCGTGCTATCAGCGCCATGACGCGGCTGCCGTGGCGGTTCGCTTTCTTATCGCGCTCTTCGCCGAGAGTAAGCGCTTGGATCGAGCGCTGTTCTCAGCTCTGCTGCTACTCCCCGCAGAAAGCGCGAGGGTTGCGGAAGAAGCCTTTCAGACGCTATCAATAGACAATGTGATTTAGTAGTTTTTTTGTGATATGTGCTAAACCGGAAGGCTGCGAAACAAATCAAAAAGTAACTTGTACTTTCCGTTTCTTAAAAAGAATGGTTATTAGCGTTCGCTCATGAATGAAAAAAGCGGTCGAGTCCCTGATAAACTATGCCGAACAACGTCTGCTCAAGTTCACGTGCAATGTGCAAATCATTTGCCGGCAATGACGTGGGCACGGCGCCCTCAAAAAGTGATGCCGAAATCAAAACCCACTTCCACGCTTTCTGCGGGGAGTAGCAGCAGAGCTGAGAACAGCGCTCAATTTAAGCGCCTAATCTCGGCAAAGCGCGCGATAAAGCGGGCAGCCACGTCGTGGCGCTGATAGCACGGACCGGTCGACGGTCTGCCGTTAACCTTCATATTGCCGGCGGGTGTACCTTGTGGTTGGCTTGCTCAGTTTAGTTTGTGTTCTACACTCGTGGTGAACTGCGGGATTGGCGAGAGGCCTTGTGAGACTTTCTGGAAAGGTCTTTTGGGCTTACGGTCATGTTTGGTGCTCATGTAGACGTTTGCAAGCACGGCCCCTGGGCGCCGCCACCCTGCTGCTGGTGAGAGTAGATTGTACGATAGTCTAGCATTGCAAAGGCTATGGGTAAGCCTCAGCAATGCTCGACTATCCGACTATCTACCCACACTAGCAGCAAGATCATGGCGCTTAGAGGCCATACTTGCAAACGTCTATAGAGTGCTAGTGCAAAGGTCTTCCAAAAGCAGAGAGTACCGACGAGCGATTGCATTTAGCTTTGTTTCGTATGGATTTTGCACTAACTTTGCGTGCACAAATAATTTTAGAGGGACGCTAGATGGCTTGCAGATCACCTTCGGTCCACTGAACTGCCAAACGTGGTTGTTGGCTCCACTCAATCGTCCGTGTCAATAGCCTTGTAATAAATTTGGCACGGATGTTCTCATGTTTCGAAATTTGGCGAAGTAAGACCCAGCGCCCAAAAAAAGCCTTTAACGAAAGCTTCGGCTCGTTATCCGCAGTCGCCAAGTTTCCCAGCTCGTCTTACAGTTGCCCCCTGGACCGAGAACACCCTGCACATCATTTGGCACAAATATTTTTGTTTAATTTACGTGTGCATGTTGTTTTTTTCCTCCTAGATGCTCAAAATGGAATTTGTGATTGAACACAATTGTAAAAATTTTACTCTAGTTGCCTCTATTGTGAATGTGCCTTTTAGGGTCTTGTTTTGGGAAAATAAAAGGCAGTTTTTGAATCTGCATTGTTTTTGTTACTTCTTTTGTTCGCTATACTCTGTTCCACTTTAAGTGCAAGCATAGCAAAGGCCCCAACAGCGAGCTCCAAGCTTTCAGCATCCTTACCGAGTAGGTGCACTCGAGCAGTGCAAGCATCGTTCGGAGCATTATACCCGTGCTTGTAGTAAGGCTTCGCTTGCACATAGACTGAAACGCATAGCCATATTGAATGCTCAGACTGCTGGGAACTGGAAGCGGGACCAAAAATTCATTTGTGTATCGCATGATAGTTACTTTCTATCAAATTATTATTACAGTTGCGAAGGAATGTGCAGTCGCGAAATTAGACACGCTGCACAACAGAAGGACGACATTCGTGTACAAGACTGCAAATAGTATGATTGTCTACTTTTGTGCCCTTCGGACATTTTGTGCATTGCATTAACCATTCTGTCTTTATGGTCTGTATGACGCAGCAACCGTGCCACATTTACGAGTAACATACAATTATCTTTTTAACAGATAATCGCGAACACGAAACTGGGCATTTTTTGGTGGTGAGCATGGATTTTGTAGATGCATTTATGTCAGTGTTTTATGTTAAAGGGATGCTGAACCGAAATTTGGACCTCGCAAAACAACACTCGAGCAATAGGCAGGACGCTGCAAAACATAAATATATCAGTCATACAGCAGTATCTTTAACGGATGGCCGTATTTTTGTAAAAGAAGTGGGTGGCTGAACACGGCCGACGAGACGTGCGACGTCAAGATTCTCATTTCTTGTCTTCTTCGCTTCATCCCCACGAGCAGGTGAACCGAAGCGAAACCGCTTCCCCTCATTCTCCACTGTTTGAAAAAAATCGGGACATCACATTCCTCGCTTGATTGCGCCCTTCTTTTTAAAAAATACAGCCATCCGCCTGGGATGTCGATGTACGAGTGTTTTGGAGTTCATAGCGTCCCGTTCCAACGCTTCTGCAGCCTTATTTTGCGAAATCCAAATTTCAATTCAGCATCGCATAAAGTCCATTTTGTTTTTATTATTAATGCTTGTAAAGTGCACCACTAAAGGGACTCCAGCTGTTTGTGCGTGACACTCGGAATGATTACCTTACTTCCCGGACTATACATGTTTGAAAAGAATACATTTTACCCAGTGCGGACTATACGAGGATTTTTTTTCCAGATCGTGCACTGTGAAAAGGCGTGAAGGATTTTATGAATAACGGATTACATTAATGTTGATTTGTGTATGACAAGCTTTTTACCTCCAGCACGAGCTCCATGCCTTCCACCATGCTTCGGCTGCTCGTGCAAGTTCGAGGCGCATGAGACGCCGAAGCATCGTTGAAGGTAGGGAGCTCGCGCTGGAGGCGGGGCAACAGGAGCAGTTCCCTGCTGTTCTCCCAGTTCCTATTTGAGCGAAAAATAGGGACTCTAACCAAAAGTTTAATGAACAGTAAACCCGACGTTTCGAGACCAGTTCGGTCCCTTGTTCACGGGTGAGTGAAGGAAAGAAGACGCATCGCTTAAATGCACAAACAGATGTATGGGGCCTTTCCAACGTCACGCAGTCGCAGGACGTAGGGAGCCTGAAGAATGATTGACGTTAGCCTTTGTGCGTTGGATTCCTCTCCAAGGCCAGCACAGTGCTGCTTGACGAGTTTTGTGTGTAAATTGTACAAGAAACAACAAACCAAAGACGAGCCTTCTTTTGGTACACATTAATGTAGCTGCCTCAGTGTGTATTACGGGCAGTGCGTTGAAATTGAATTGAAGTGTGACGGCTGGACCAATCTTTCCTTTGTTGTATGCCGATTGGCGAGTTGGCATTTGCATCGTCCACGGTCTTTATGTCGCGCAATATTTTGCGAGTTGTTGCCTTTTACGAATTGCTGGAACGAGAACATTTCGACAAACATGCAACTGTGTTTGTAACTTTGATTAGAGTTTATCTCAAGTAACGATTGCGGCTCTATTACTTCTTGAAAACTCTCCGCATGTCTCGCATTTTGAGGTTGGTTCTACGCGAAACATTTACATAAAAAGAAGGAAAGAAACTAAATTTCAGCTTTGGTTGGTGAGGGGTTAACAGTTCAGGGGAAACTCCTCCAACCCCTTTCCACTTTAGTAGAATGAATGCTGGAAAGGAAATCGCCTCCTCCAGCATTCGCTCCTCTAATCTGAAAAGAGGTGGGAGGAGTTTCTCCTGAACTCCTAGCCTGTCGCCGACTGTACATTGAAGAGAATGAAGCACACAAACAATGTCCCGAAGAGCATGTAAACACTGCATATACATATGTTAGAGCAGGAATTGGCAACCTTTCGCTGCCACACGCCAATTTGTCGCAAAGCAGAGACAGAGCAAGCAGGATAAAAATCCGGGGGGGGGGGCGAAGTGAGTGGGAGGCGATCAACTCACAAAAATAAGGGATAAAACGCAAAGTAACCTGCTACGCTCAGTTCTGCAGGCTATATTTTGTGTGACTCTTGAAGCTGCAGGTTCTGCCTCCATCATTCTAGCAAAACTACTCAGCACGCAAAGTTCCGATTCCAAAGACCAAGGACCGAGACAAAAAACTTGAAAACCACAGAGTGTTACCGTCCAATAGATGATATGCAAAACTGCTTGGTGGTCTGGCAGCATTGTGCACGCGGCCATCTTGGTAGTGTCGAGAATCTTGAGTTTCGGTTTCTCAGCATTTACAGGGTATGGACGCTCTGCCACTAAGAGCGATTCGGAAACTTTATTGTTTTCTGGCTTTCTATCACCCAACATGAACAAAGGACTAGGCCGTCATGCCTTTCATCTCTGAGGACACTTCCGATTCTTTTTTCAATGCGAATACACAGGAAGTCATAATGTTTAGCGGTAGACCGCTTCACGCCAATATATGCAACTCAAGGTTAGTTATATTCTTTTTAGTTGTTACTGGTGAAAGTTTTTGTTGGTGGAAAGCTCTGTGTTCTTTTAAAGGAAACTGTGCCCTAAACAATATTTTTCAGGCATTGCAAAGAGTTCAAATTGGTTTCAGAAGGCATTGACCTCAAGCACAGTTGATGGATGTGCTATTAATGAAGATTTGTTCAACCCTGGCAAAATAACTGCACTGACTTTCTCAAAACTACCCCCCGAGCTTCTTTGCACTAAACAAAAATTTTACTTCAACTGTGACAGAAAAAAAAAAAAGAAGAAAAGAAAAGGAGATTGTGAAACGAAGTTGGCACCGCCCGTGTTGCTCCATTCGACGTCCGCAAGTAACTTTTCATTGCCGCCGACATTGAAGTTTTAGCCACTGCAATAAACCTAAGTCGAACGCCACGTTCGATTACATCGAACGTGGCGTTCGACAAAAAAGACAGCAAAATCCCATCTCCGTGAGTGTTGAGCAAACAGACACGTCGTCTGTGTCTGTTGTGTTTTTTATTCTACATGACCGCACTTTAAATATTTAAGAATATTATATCAATGAACTCCCCGCCATTTAGTTGCAGAGGTGTTTTACGAACCTCGTTTACCGACAACAGATGAAGTGTATGTATAGAAATCACTGCAAGCAGTGCAATTGTTTTCTGGCTTTCCAAAGTAATTAACTTTTGTTTTAATATACGACATTAAAATGAGGGCTCTGTGATGCTTCGAGCTTTCGTTGTTCACTGTTACCCATACGCATCTTCAATTATGGCTGGTGGCGTAGATCGTTAAAACTGTCATCTTTTTGACTCGCTTAACAGCCTTGGTCTTGTCCGCATACATTGAGCTGCTTGTGCATCAAGAAAAATGCAGGCCGACACTACAACGTGCATAAACGAAAAACAAAAAGTTGCGTTCACGTCAGGCACGAATCGAAGGTTTATCGCTGCGTTCACAGCGGAACGCAGCAACGCATTGGCACCGCATCTCTCGCACGAAGCGCGGTTGCTTGTTTACATGGGGCCTTTGCCGGTCGGGTCACTGGTTTTGTTTTCTCGCCGCTATCAGGATGGCGGACGTAGTTCTCGGCACGATACTAGATGGCGCTCTACATTTCGCTTATGGTCTATTTCTCTTTGCCATATGGACTATAAGATTTTTGCTAAACTTCCGACCAGTCGCTTGGTCAGAATCCTTACAGCGAGCGCCTGAGTACAACAAAAAAAAGCTGTTAAAATTGACAACGTTATGAACTGCGATTCCGAACAAAAAGCATGCTAAGTACGACAACCTTAATTATTGATTTCCAATGCATCACTGTGGTGCACAACCATTGCTAATGGATAATAAACTGATCCCCTGGTAGGCCGCTTAAACAACCAACAATAATTCTTGCGCCATTAGCCCTAGAGTGTGTGTCTGTGTGTGATTGTGTGTGTGGGGTGGGGGGGGGGGGGGGGGGGGGTGGCGAGGTAGGGCTTGTCTGGTAGCATGCGGGGGTCTGCATAATATTCCCTCGCGGGCTCCGCGGGCCGCCAGTTGCCGACCCCTAAAGTAACAATCACAGTTTTTGTACATGATGGGAATACATTTACATAATGTGCCCAAAAAATGTCCATTTCGAAAAAAAGTGGTAGCTTTGTTTGACGGTCTGCATTCTTTCAATCGAGATGGGCAGATATGATTAGGGTCCCGCATTTTCTGTTTTAAGAAATATATTCCCCAATCTCCATCACTCAGCTGGCTGCACTCCTTTCTAAGAAAAGTTATCTCGACACTCGGGCCCTAAGAGAGCCGTGATGTTCTCCGAACACAAGGCTGTTCCGAGACGACCTAAGGGCCGTGTTCCAAAATTTACTTCATCTCGCTCTAGGGTAAAGGCTCTGTACCTTGGCGTTCAGAAACCTATCCGCGTCCAGTGCCGCTCCATTTGCATTGTCAAGTGACCTGATCAGCCGAAGTAACTCGGACCCATAACAGAGCAAGATTTGGAACACGGCCTTGATGCCCTCGGCCTTTGGGTGACGTGGAATCACAGGGTGCGCTGATGAACGATCCAGGCTTGTCTTTGGCTGGTAGTGGTGTGGTTGGAGTCGCCCTGCGGACGGCTAGAGATTCGCCGTGTTGCATCCTTTGTCCGCGATCTTCACTCTCGCGTCGGTGGAGGCGTTGCGGGATGGCACGGGCAGGATGGTCTGGAAATGGTATTCACTTTATTTTAAAGGGACACCGAAATTTTTTTTTTAATTAACAAGATTTTGAGGTCGTTCAGTAAGCTATAGTATTTTTCAATAAATTTCTTAAATAATTTCCTCCATGCAAAAGAAAAAAACGGCCTATTTGAAAGACCCAAAGAAACATAAAGCAAGATACCAGTGACTTGCTCTTTTTCCCCATCATCATCATCAGTACCTAAGAGAAGGGGGAGGAATAATAATCTACAAGGCTAGAAAAGAAATTGGCAAGAGCTCGTATGCTTGTGCATCTACTAGCCAGCCACCCGGGACAGGAGAAAACAAAACAATGTAACGAAAGCAGTACTAAGAACATTTTTAACACGGTACAAACACCACATGCCCTTAGAATGCCGGGTTTTATCCTGCATGCCAAACAAAAATGTTGGTCTTAGTAACCCTATATTAGGCATTGTAAAGAACATTTATTTATTTAACAAACATCGCTCTCAGGGCAAAAAGTTAATCGACGTCGGCATGCCTCCAGCCTAAGACATTTTTCTCATATTGTACTTATCAAGACACGGTACTACGCAGAGGCGCCTCAACCTTGTGCCCTGCTATTTAGTGTGGCCTTACTTGGCCTTTGTTTTTTTGTTTGTTTTTTTTTATCTGGAACTGCAACTTTTTGTTCTTACGGTCGTCGAATAGAGAGTTCATGAGGAATTTTTAGATTTCTGTAACCTTAAGAAGCTCGAGGTTGAATGACATAGATTGGCCGTTCTGTAACAACAAAAGAGCATACCGAAACATGAGGTCACCTAAATAAGTACTTTTATACACGCTATCAAAAAGTGACACAAGATCAAATGTTTTTTTTCATTGCTTGCTCATACAAAATGCTACATTTAAAAAAAAAAATAAAAAATTGCCAGTTTAGTTGGGTGAGTAGCAGGAAGCAAACCAAAACTGAAACCACATGGAAGAGCACTCGAGCATACTCGAGTGTGACACTCAAAAGGGTTAATTGCGAGAATGCAGAGTAAAAGGCAGCCGGCTCTGTCCCATCATTAGGACCGTCTGTTGGCAAACATTGGGCAGCTAATGTTAGTTTCCTAATACTTGTATTCGGGAACATTCCCAAATGGTCTATAAATGGTTCCCGCCCCCTTACCTGAGTCTGGGCACAGTTTCTGTCCAGGAAGCAGAGCAGGACGCTCGGCATAAAGCTGCTGCCTGTGTCGAGAACACCGCCACCCGCCTGTGTGTTCGCCTGAAACGACCACTTGTTTCAGTGTCGTGCAGCTCCATTCATAACTGCGGTACAGTGTCTTCGATAAACCCCAAAAGTGGACACCCGTGCCGGTTTGATCAAAATCGGGGGAAACGGGAGAAAACCCTGCATTGGAACCAGCGGTGTCACTAAGGGGAGCAGAGGCGGCGGTCTGCCCAGGGTGCAGTGCTCAGGGGGGTGCAGCTGGTCAGTGAAAGGGGGGGGGGGGGGGGGGGAGGTGTCGCGGTGGGCCACCGCCCCGGGTGCCGCTGACCCTAGTGATGCCACAGATAGGAACTGTTCTCGAATAAGAAATCCCCAAGTTTCGTGGGAAGATATCTTTAACCACAGATTTATTTTGGGTTAACCTGCAACAAAACGTCTGTGAGGCTTCTTTTATCTACGGTAACCACGCCCCCTTATTTTGTTTCTTGCTTCTGCCGGTACCAGAACATCCGACGGAGGCTTACTGCGGAGAAGGCGCCATGTCACCGAGATTTCGGTTCCACGTCAAAAGCTCCCCAGGTGGTCAAAATTAATTCCTCAGTCCATTGCCGGGGTGTGCCAGATACCTTTCTCTGTTTTGGAAGGTAAGGCCCCAAATATCATTGGTACCGGGACAATTTCCCCGTAGTATTCAGGTCATGAGCATGTTCCCTGGAGGTCAAGGAATTCAACGTCCATGTCCTATTTTCTTTAAAGGGGCACTGACACACCAAAATCATATTTTTTTTAATTATCCGAAACGATCGAAAACGATGCCGGGACATTACCCTCAAAATTTGAAACTTTAAAATTCAGTATTTGTGAATTAAAAAAACAATTTCCAAATGCCGAATTTGAAGTTCCCGCGCGATCCGCGCCAGTGCAGTGAGTCAAATTTTGCGGTCTCCTGCGACTCGACTTTCTTTCGGACCTCCGCCGTTGCCACGGCAACCCCAAGCGAGGAGGAGGTGAGGAATACAAGGACGCCGGCGGGAAAAAATCGGTTTTTCTCCGACTCGCCAAGCTCGCCAACGAGCGCCGCCAAGTTTTCCGAGGGAGGGTACAAATCTAGGAAGCAACATCACACCGAACTCTGATTTCTGGTATTTCAAAAAGAGGGGCCGTAGTGCGTTCGCAATTGCGTTAAAAAACATCTTTTACGATTGCCGTTATTAAATGTTATAGAAATATCACCTAAGCTTCTAAATTTCCTTCAAAGCTTCTAAATTTCCTGATTTTTGACGTCACGATCAAAAGAAGCAAGGAGGTGGCGGCGGGAGATTTAAACGGCAAAACTAAAAAGACGCGCGCGCGAAAAAATTTTTTTTCGCGATGCGGTTTTTTTTGCGTGTCTATGACTACAAGTTGCATCGTTTTAGACAATAAAAAAAAATACGACCTTTGGGTTGTCAGTGCCCCTTTAAAGGGGTTATGACACAAAAATTGAACGGATAGATTATTCTTGAAATGGAATGCTCATGGGCTACTTAGTACAGTGAAACCCGTTTAGAACAAACCCACGTACAGCGAATTGTTGTCGATATCGAACTCGCGGAAAATTAAAATAAAAATGCATGTAAAAAGTACTTTTTATAACAAACAACATATTGGCTATATCAAACTTTTTCCCCCGGAAAGGCTTCCAAAAACGCGCAAACAATCGTCTTCTAGCCAGTCCCTTCCCCCAAAAAAGAAGTAGGAAAGAAAGAAAATTCCAAAAGCTCAAGTTGCGAACGAAATTGAGCGAAGAGAAGCGATTCAGAAGGGGAGAAAGCTAAAAAATACACTCTGCACGCATGCACAGAAAAAAAAAACTTTTCATCCCAAAGCATTTGACCATGAAGAGAAGCGATATAAAAGGGGAAATAAGCTAAAAAAACAAACTCAGCACACATGCAAAAAAAAACAAAAAGAACTTTCTAGCAGTGTTTAGTGCACTATGTAGTGCAAAGCGCCTTGTTACAAAGTGGAACTGAAGAGATGAGAAAGAAAGACAAGCTCTCGCCTTACAAGGAACTCATTGTGGAAGTTTGTTGTAAATGGTTTTTGCTATATCGAACTGATCGTAGCGTTTCCTGCTGTTCGTTATAAACGGGTTTGACTATATACACCAAGTTACGTGATTTTTAGAGCTCTGGTAATTGCAATAATCAATATACAAATTTTTATCATTTTCATCTGGCGACCAGGCAACACTGCCCAAGTTAGTCAGACCATGGTTGCCATAAACCACGTGACCATGAACGCTCTTTTATTCTAGCGCCCCCATGATCGGCCAAGCCCTCCTCACCGCGGTACGATCAAAACCGCTCACGCAACTCGGTAACCCGAACGCTATTCTCGCTCTCGCCCCCGGCCCGTTGACCTACCACCCTGCATGCGCCTGCGAGATATTCCCGGACGACGGTGACCACGATGAGTTCGTCCGTAACTCGTCGTCGCTGGAGCTGGTCGCCAGCGAGTCACATTTAAAATAAACAGCTTCCAACATCTCTTGGTAGAAATCAATCTCATTGCTGCTGCAATCAATGTCAAACACTTTGACAAAGCGAGCGATGCTGTAGATGTAATCGTCATGGACCGCACGCTCGAAACGTGGAAGGTAAACGAGGAAGCTGAAGCTCGAGACGCCAAGAGAGCCAAGTCTGTAAGTGCGTGCAAGAAGACACCGCGCTGGAGGCTGGCTACGTAGCCAGCCTCAAGCTCCGCCCAGATCCGCCCCTACGAGGGACCCGCATATAAATCGATTTATCCACGAAACTATCGTGCCATTTTCAAAACAAATTTAGCAGTATTATAGGAACATACAATGGGTCCTAGCAGTATAGTTATCTCATATTTTATTTTTGGCGTGTCATAACCCCTTTAATATAAACCCCTTTTTAACCCCAATTTTTTTTTTGTCCAACATTGAACTTTAGCGTTATATCTGGCGAAAAATAAAGGAAAAAAATCACCCAACCCCTCCCCTTTCCCCAAAAGCAAACCCTGAAAACATGCAACTTTATTCATAACTCACTGGCTTTGCAGAAATGCTTGGCAGTAAGCACAGTTCTGCATGTTTTAGAGTCGATTTTGGGGCGACCTCGGAGGGTGTTCATTCAAGATCTTTTCGCTTTCTTGGGCCACGGAATCTTGATTGACCTCAAATTCTAAATATTACGGAGCGTTTATAACGCAACAAAATAACGGTGACACTGTGAACATTTGTCGGATTTATATCTGGGAGTATGAGAGCCCAGTCCTGAGGCATGCCCTGTAGGATTATTTTGTCTTACGTCTTGTAGGAGCCCGGTACTGCTGCTCACATCCACAATGTTCACTTGTCCAGAAGATTCTTCCGGGACATGCACCGTAGCTTGTGTAGGCTCTTCTCGTTTTGCGCTGCAATATTTCAATGTGCAGTGTTTCTATGCGAGGTGAACATCTTTTAGGAGCCCATATTTTCACTGTTACTTTCACATTTACGAGCCTGCCAAGAAACAAAATGACATTGTCATGGAGAGGTTATGGAATGAAAAGAATAAATCTGAAACCTGCAACTTATTTTCAGGTTTCCTACACTAGCAACTAATGGGTTAGTGACTACAAACTTTCCCTCAAGAGACTTGACTCAAAACTTGGGGGTGAAAATGCGGGTGATTAGTTTAGTGCTCAAGAAATAAATTCCGAAAGCAGTGAAACTTTCATGCTTCTCTGTTTCGTCGATAAGCTCCAAAGCATGATATTAATTGAATAATAAATTGGTAGGACATATGCTTGTATACTCGATTTTTCATATTTGTTAGAAAACTTGCGAGACCGCAGCTTAAAAGTGACCCACAAAACAACGTAGGAAAATTCAACCAGCTTGGTGAAATGCACCGGCAAGTATGTAGCGTCTCTCCTAGAAGCACCCATGAGCGTTTTAGTTAGATGAAAACTCTATTGTAGTAATGCGACTGTACATGCCTGGTATTTACAAGATGTATCATGGGCCGAATACTAAATAATTGCCCAAAGGAAGTTAAAATCTTAAATTTGGTTCTCTTACAGATTCACGACACTCACACATATGCTCTATTCATGGAAGTTTAAATCATATTTAAACTCACAACAAAAGAGTGGCTAACTTTTGCATGTTCCTCACTCAACTGGTGAAGCAAATGGAGGGAGAAGACACTGGATGATACGCTGGTTGGTCAAAGTCAGAGCATTTGTTGGCATTAAAATTCGTAGGGCCGAGAGTCTGAGGCAGCCAAAAGGCATGGATCCCGTGCATACAAGTGCTTTCAAAAGTCACACTGGTTAAGGGAGGTCTGATACAGTAGGAAGAATAGTGTTTGGGTTTATTTCATACACTAACACGCTGTCTACAAACAGATTCGCATTTGCCCACGCCAGGTGTGGGCACTGCGTGTGCAAACCAAGCTCAGGTGAGCTAAAGCATCTGCACATGCGTAGTGCCGACAGCAGCGCTACTGCATGGTGCTTGGAGCGCGTCTCCCACTGGTCTGTTTAGCATCCTATCCCGCCCATATATCAAAAGTCGTCTCAAAGTGGCAACAAACGACATCATAAAAGCCGGAGTGTCATGCTGTTGGATGTCACGAACCTAGCGATTGATTGTAGAAATGCTGGTGAAAAGCATGAGCGAACTTGAGTGCCACTGCCATCGCAGCGTCCAAATTTCTGGATTCCGCAACTTCTGTGGTCTGCCACACTGGAGAGCGACCTGCAGCAGAAGAGGCGTCTGCCACATACACCACCGCTGTTGGGACGCCACCAGGATCGGGACCGGCGACAACATGACACTTCAATGACGTCATCAGGCGGAAATGGACCACTCTTTTGGACGTGGTAAACACACCAGTCGGAGACGCGTTCCAGGCACCATAGTTGTATGAGGTCACAGAGCTGCGAAAATGACGTCAGAACGTTCCAGCAATCCTAGGACTTAGTTTCATTTTCAACTCCCCTGCAGCCGCCCCTGAACGCGAACATTCAATCGCTTTCTACACGCGTGCAAGTATGAGAAAGCTAACCAACCTCATCTTCCTGGGAGACGACAGGCAATAGCGTTGCTTGAATCTGGACAACCACCCATTGCTAGCCTGAAAGTTCTCATAGTTCAGGGAGGTGGCCAACTGTTGGGCTTTGGCCCGTAGTACGGCGCCGTCGATCGTGGCGTGCTGTGCGCGCGCCTTCACGAACCACTTGTAAAGGGACTCTTCGATGTCTGCGTAATCGGGAGGGCGAAATCGCTTGCGCTTTCCGAGACCGGAGGCCGAGTTCTCGCGGAGCCTGTCTGCGTTCTTGATGTA
>JABSTQ010003077.1:0-16825 GCA_013358835.2 Ixodes persulcatus
ACTGTCAAAGCCTAGAGTTTTCAAATATTGGTGATGTCTTGGTATAGGCTGGTCAATATTGTACTGCCATAGCCAATCGCTTATCGATATTTGTGTCGCCTAGGCTATAGACTCGCGACCCTCTTTTATGCATTGCAGAGGTAGGAAAGTGGAAAAGAGTCATTCATGCGCTCGCTCGGGTCGAGAATTTTATTTAGCCAACTTCATGCGGCGTACATCGCCGGTGCTTTGTAACCGCGATCACAAATAAATCTTTAGCTGCCTATAGGACTATTGCAGTTTTTTTGCCGGCTGCTCTCCCTTCGCATTCCCTTACCTCGGCCTTGACAACTTAATCCTGTTTTTTAGATTTAATTATTTTAGTCCTTTCCAGTGTATTTTGTATGTATATGCATTACGTAGCGTTAACGTATTCTACTTTGCCCGAGCCCCTGCCCTGTTTGTATTTCTTTCTGCATGCTCTATTTTTTTATATTTAATGTTTCTGTGCCTATTTTGTCATTGTCGACGCACGCGTCTACAAACATATAGCCGCCGCTTACGCCGCAACCGAGGTGACTTCTACTCTCCGTTTTACTAGTCTATAGTACTATAAAGTCGTCTATTGGACTCGAATGAAGTCTCGAGAGGGCTGCTTCGACTGCCAGTGCAGATCTCATCAGTGTAGGCAGAGCAACGACGTAGCAATCGTGACGTGAGAACATACTGCGCCTCGATCTGGCCGGCCGCGCTCGCTCTGCGGAAATGTGAGCGTGGGACTCTCGAGACCCGTTAGCTTACTGAAGTTGCAAGACGCTACTTTGTCGTGGCGAATCCTCTGCCCTTCAAACGGCCGTGAAGCCGTTGCGCCCGGCGTATACCCTACGCAGCATATTTCAGAAACCATCCGCGCAGCATGTCAACCTTCTGTCTGCGAGCGTCGGCGATTCATCGTGTGTTGAAAGTCGGACGATGTGCTGTCCGTGGTGTCTTTTATGTGTAACTCGTTCGTGAAAAATTTTGAAGTTTAAAAATGGGCGAACCTAACAGTGTACAAATAATTTTAAAGTTATTGATAAAAATAGATATGTATTTATTTATTTATTTGTGGACATCGTGCGCAAAAAAATAGTCGCGCTAAGTTCTTTATTCTAAATATTAATGTGGGCTGTACGACGCAAAAACGTAGTGCCTTCAAAGAGCTGTCTCGTTCACTCAGTATTGACAGTAGAGTAGACGCTATGCGTGTTTTAGGCCAATTGTGTCTCCGGTCAGGGTCACGTGACTACAGTCTCGAAGCTGGTGATAAGGCAGAGTACGGAACCTGCCAGCCCAAGGCCACGCATAACATCCACTGCACTATCAACTTTGGGTACAAGTGACAAATCGTCTCGCTGTGTTCATTGTTGAGATGCTCCTGAAGATTAGCCTTTGTAAGCGCACCCCCGTTCTGGCCTGCTTCCTTTCTACTCCTTCTCTCGTTCTGTCTCTCTTATCGCTTGAATCCGCGCTCTGTGCGCGGGAAACGGCAGAAGCGTGATCACGTGGTTTGACGGATGACGCATTAGCGGTTGACAAACCCGGAATGCCTGCGAAGAACGGACCTAGTTTCGCGTGCGATGTGGCATGCGGGCCTGCTGTGGATTTCGCTTCTGTGGTAAATGGTATCTTCCTCAAAAAGTCCTAACCGTATCGATTTCTTCAAAGAAGCGCAAGACATTCTTGTGAACCGTTTAGTGTTCGGTTCGGCAAACGGCAGCGTGTGCTACATCGTGTTGAATCTTCACGAATCACTTCCTTCAAGTTTGTGTGTTTGTGTGGTTGGTCTACAGTGCGACAGTGCCCGTGTCGACACCTACCTCGGATTACATCTTTCAAGTCCGGTATTTTCAACGCAAGTGCGCTGCAACCTATTTGGTGATCATTGTCCGTTCTTCTACAGGTATACTCTTCCGGATAACCTCTAGAACTATAGGGAGTGCCTATCTCCTGGCAGCCGGGAGAATAATTTTCCGGCAATCTTACCGACAGTCGCCTGCCATTATCTGTCTTAAATAATGTCACAACTGCAGGTAGAATACTGACTTCCTTATTCACCCTGCATTTCGCGAAAACACGTTTCGTGGCCACCTTTTCGTGAATACACGTTGCGTCGACATTCACGTTTCATCGACATTCGTTACGCGAATTGCACGCAGTAGGGGCATTTGGTCGGGCGTGTATTCCTGAGGCGCAGCGTTTCCTCGACATTCGTTACACGAATTTCACGCTGTAGGGGCATTTTAAAGCGAGTGTATTCCTGAGGCGCGTGCTCACTGAACCAGCTAGCTCACCCTTTCACGCCTCCTCATGGCAAGTCTGCAACAATTCTTTGCAACAGGAAAAAAAACATGTTATTCTGAGTTTTTTTTTATGAAACATCGTGTGTTGATGAAACGATCTGTCGATGAAATGTCGTTCGATGAACTGATTGCACACCGGTAGAATTTCGGGGGAAAAAGTCTGCCAGCTGTCGGGAGACTGGACACTACCCAACAATGGACCTTTTCCGAGAAGCGTTCTGCGCACGCGCGAGCACTCGCTGCCAAGCGGCGGAAGTCGGCACGAGAAATCGAGAAATTCGGAAGGAGGCTGTGGATCAGCGAGTAGAACACGTAATTGCAACATATATATAATTGTGTTACACAAAAAAAGAAACTGGACGGAAAGAAAAACATGACGTTTGCGTGGACGCCACAGATCCCCCTCTTTAGAGTCGCGTTGGGCGCGCGCCGCTGCTCGGAGAGCGAAGAAACTGGTAGCGTAGCTCCCATTATCGATTGGTAGCGCAGGTAGGTCACTTCCTCGATTTTTAGTTCGTGCAGCCACCGCTTGGTGCCGTCGGTATGTGAAAAAGGTCCATTACCCCGGTTGTTGTTTGCTTTGCAATCTTCTCAGTTGTATAACAGCTGAGTAGTACCTCTTCACATATTACAAATTGCTTAGTTTGTACTTGCCTACTGAATAGGCTGTGTGCAATAAACTTTTAGGAGATTTCAAAAATATCCCTTGTGTCTGCGTACCTTCCTTTTTGCAAACAACTTGGCGAGTGCACTTGCAAACAGCTGAGCGAGTGCAACGATGGCCAAAATCAGCACCAATGACGGCCAACATTGGATCGGGTCGCACTTCCAGTATTGCCCAATATTACGCCGGTATTTGCCAATGTGGGACCACCATTGGCTGGAACCATGGTTTAGCAATGGCCCAACATTGGCACCAACGATGGGGCCGACGTTGGCTGGAACGATGGCTGAACAGAGGCCCAACATTGGCACCAATGACTGGGCCAACGTTGGATGGGGTAGCGCTTCCAATATTGTCCAATATTGAGGACGGTGTTAGCCAATGTTAGGCCAATGTCGGACCAACATTGGTGTGCTGCCTGGGCAGATACTACTCGTATGCTGCACGCCGAGGCCTTACCCCGCCTGAGGTGCTGAGCTTCTTCGGGGGTGCTGCACCGTCGGCGGGACATGGAAAACGGCTATGCAAGATTCTTCGGTCGGAGCGGTGGAAACAAGTCAGCAGACACCGGGACTACCTGTGGATGCTCTGTTCACGGTCGGCAACCACTGAACGAGAGGCGAACAAGAAATTTGGTGAGCACCTCAGACTGGCCTCGCAAGTCACGGATCTTCTTTGGAATCAACTTCCAGCGTCGCTGCCGAAGAGGCCAAGAAGAGAAGTTGCACCGATTAATGTCACGTTTCTCGGAGACGCGTCCGCACCAGCGAACGTCACCAACATCTTGCAAAAAGGACCCAAGTTTAGCCTAGCGCCTAGGCCAAAGCACGTAGAAAAGCTTTGCTTAGTGAGAACTTTGGCGGAGAAGGCGGGGCAACAGGAACAAGAAAGATGTATCTCAGAAGGTGTAGATGTTTTGATGCGCACTGTGGGAGATGGACAGCGAGGTGTGAATACGAAGCACGTTGTAAACTATTTCAAGGACAATAACCTTCGCCTGCTGACTGCTGATAAGGAAGGCGGTTTTGTCGTAGCGGGGGAAGGAACGTTTGGGGACAAGTCTAGAGAGGCCATGGAAAAGCATTTCAGGCGAGTACAGCATGTTTCGCTGGTTAAGGTAAAATCACAGACAACGGCTCTATGCAACAAACTTGAACTGACCAGCCTAGGCAAAAAAGTGCAGGCGTCAAAGAAACTCTGTTTACAGGTCTTTTTTCCGGCAAAAACCGACAAGTTAGGATGCCCTTTTAGGGCTATAGTAACAGAGAGGGACTCGTGGCAGCTCGAGGTGGGTGCTTTCCTTTGCAAACACCTTTCGGAGCTGGAGCTGGGTGACCCTTTCCTGGTTAGGAACTCAGAGGAATAAATAAAGTTTTTGGATGGGGGAGACCTGCGGGGAACTAAGGGGTTCTCTATTGATGTCGCAGATTTGTTTTACTCGGTCCCGCATGACCACCTGCTGACAGCTGTTAAGCTTTGCATTGAAGAGAACGGGGAAATTTCTTTCCGCAATTCGACTGGCCTCACGGTAGAAGGCTTCCTGGAGTTATTAACACATTACCTGGGCTCCACTATGGTTTCTTTCGAAGGGGAAATATTTGTTCAAACACGCGGAATCTGCATTGGCTCGAGAGTGGCTCCGGTCTTGTGCGACATGTTTCTTGCCTTCTGCGACAGGGCGATCGCAGATAAATTGGAGCATAAAGAACAAGTGAAGATTTTTAGATTTATAGATGAGTTTTTGGTGCTGACATCTGAACCGGTGGGGTTGAGTGATGAAGTGATTTCTGGGATGCTGAAGCTGTTCACGAGCTGTGCCTTCGGCTTGAGCTTCACACATGAAACTGCATGCTCAGGTCGATTACAATTTTTGGACTTGGGGTTGTCATTCGGCGAAGATCATGTCTGCTGGGCGTACGAGCCTCGTTCAAAGAAAGGGATGCTGCCGTACGATTCGGCTCACTCCAAGCTTGTGAAGAGAGGGATAGCTTCCACCTGCTTGGCGGCCTCGCTGAAAAAATCGTGCAAGCATAGAATGAGCGCCAGCTTTCACGCGCAGCTCAGCAGATTGGAGGCGGCGGGTTTCCCTCCCAATGTGCTTCGCGATGTGTCGGAGACCTCGTTAAAAAAGATAAAAAAGCACAGCAGGGAGGATTGTGAGGGCAACATAAGGAGGGCGGCCAGACCTGCGGTCTTGCCCTACATACACAGACTATCCCACAACCTGAAGAAGGTAGCCAATAGGTTTGGCATTCCAGTTGTCTTTTCTGCGCCAAATAAACTTTCTGCATTGTGCAATAGGATCAATAGGAGCTCAGGTGAAGCCACTGCGACGGAAAGGGATTGCAATAAGAGACACGTGACGCGGTACCGCGATTGCGTCACTGAAGTCGTCTATGAGATACCGTGTCTTGCGGGAGAGTGTATGTTGGCCAGACGGGGAGGTGCATTAATGATAGAATCAGGGAGCACTCTGCGTCAACTAGGCAATCCCCGTCTGGCCACTTGGCAGTACACTGTGACCGATGCGAGTGTGACCCAAAGTTGGACGAAACAAGAATTGTTGGAAGCGGCGCAACAAAAATCACTCGCGAAATCTTGGAGGCCTTCACCATAAGATCTGGCGGCACCGATGTATGTGTCAGCGCCCCATCTTTATCTCTATCTGATAGGGAGTATACGTTCCTTCGAAATGAACGAGTCACGTAGGAAAACGCGCTAGGCTTCGTTCTGTCTTTTTTCTCCTTTTTTTTCTTTTTTTCTTTTTTTTTCTCTTTTTTTTCCTTTTTTTTCTTTCTTCTTTTTTTCTTTTTTCTTTTTTCTTACCCATGCGCATGTGCTCATTGGACATAGCTTGCGTTTCTGCGTTTTTCTAAAAATAAAGCTCAGTTGAAAGAGCGCCTCGTCCTGTCTGCTTTTCTCCTCGTGTCCTCGTTGTTTTGGCGCCTCACCCCAAGTATGTACAACCAACTAGCCCAACTCGCCGTTCTAATTCTCGAAAGAGATTGACAGTATTAATGAAGAAGAAAAGAAGAAGAACCAGACTCTAACAATGTTTGGAGATCAGCGCCCGTTTTCTACTTTGCCAACCCCAGCACGCGGCCACGATTAACGTTGGCAGCACAGGATAGGCACCAGGCCATGTGGCCGCCTGGTCTGGCTCCGAGCTGAGGGGATGGACGGTGCTCATATTTCTCGAATTTTTTGGCGGACTGCCGTTGTCTATGAAGAAAAACGAAGGCAAGTTTATTCGGTTATTAACGTAAAGAGTGATTCTAAATAGTACTAGGCGAAGTAAGAAAAATCGTTTCGTGGTCCCTTTAAATTGAAACGGAGTATAGCGGAGTTGTGCATGATAGGCCTGGGCGGAACCCGCGTTGTGATGGAGTGAAAAAAATTATTTGACTCTAAATGTCGAACAGTAAACGGGTGAAGATAGCATTTCCTGAGTTCAGAGTAAGTGCATAACAACTATATGGGCCGGTAATTGTCAACTTTGTTTTCGGATCGTGTTTTATGCACACGCACAACATGAACTTTCTGAATAGTCAGAAGGCAAGAGACTATCCGATAGATCAGTGGTTCTCAAATGGGGGTCTGCGGACTTTTTGGGGTCCGCGAAGACATTCTAGGGGTCCGCGAAGCCCTGCCTCATCAGTCAAGCCCGGCAATAAAAGTTGTCTTTTTTCAGATCGAGAAGGAATTTTTAAATTTTAGGGCGAGCTACCTCGTGTGTATGTGAATAAGAGAAGTTATACTTCACACTAGCCCTTACTTATATCCATTTATTATATCATTATTATATTTAACCTATACCTTCCCGCTTCCCTTACCACGAACGGGGTCCTCCATCATCTCCGCCGATCGACAAGTGGTCCGCGAAACATCGACGGTTGACAACTACTGCGATAGATATCTGCTAAATAAAACGTGCAAAAAGATAGCAAGTACACCAGCACATTCCTTAAAAACTATACTGGGAATGCCATCAGGACCGGAAGGCTTAATTGTCACGTTTAAGTGACTCAGTTTAAGTGAGTGAGGTTTGACCAGGCCATCAGAGTGAAATCCAATTTCCGGCATGTCGCTCGACAGATTTACCACGTTAGGCAAATTCGTCTACCTCAGCTACCGGAAAAGAAAAAAAAAAATAGTATTGAAAGTTCCTGCTGAAGCATGCTGTTTCACTTGGTCGTCCTGTACGGTTTGTTCGAGTTCCCGGATTGATTCGAGTTCCCGGCCCACCTCGTCCTATTTATTACTTTTTAAAAGTTTCCAAAATTCTTTGAGACTCTTTCTAAGACAATCTCTTAAAATGCCATAAAAAAACTTTATTTTTTTTTTTTTTGCTCGTTTAGATATGTCTTTGTATACCTATGCTCAATTTAGCGGCGCGCTTAAAAAATAAAAATGTCAACACTGTCAACACTGTAGACCATCTCCCGCGCCGACGTACTATACCTACGTACTCTCCGCCAAACGTTGCTACCGGCAGCCAAGAGCGCAGCCGCTCTTGGCTGGCGGCTGCGCTCTTGGCTTTCGTTTTCGACATACGAGCTTCCAGAAGAAGTTGTTCGGCGAATCGGCAAAGCAGAAGCCTACAAAGCTGTCAATGAACCGTCGACATTGGCAGATTTAGGTGACTTGGGTGCAGTCACCATCGAGGAAGAACTCTTCTTCTTCTAGACTTTTCCGTTGAACTGTTCTTGAAGACAGAGCAGTCATTATTTCCGTGTTAAAATTAACAAGTACCCGTTTCTTATTCGTACTTTCGTACTTACCGCCTAGTCGTTTCCCAAATAAAACATCGCAAATAAAAACCGTCCTAGTTGTTTTTCAGTGTAAGTTTAACCTCTCAAAATACCTGAGATATAATTATTTGAGGTTCACTTACTTTAAAAGGGTTTATTAAGCTTTTGGAATTCAGCGACTATTTTAGCGACTTCCTGGCGAATCTAGCGACTGTTTAGTGACTTACTGGCCTCAGTTTAGCGGCACGCGCAAAAATAAGATGGCAACACTGGCCCGGCCCGGGTAACAGAGGCGGTAGTAGAGGTCCGGCGGCAAGTTAAGCACGCTTCTTTTTCCTCGAAATTTGTCGCAAGTCTTTATTTATCCAAGGCTTGTTTTGTTGTTGCTGTTGTTCTTTTACTTCCTTGTTGAGATTTATTTGTCTGATATGTGGCTCTCGGTGAATTAAAGCAGTAAGCTTTGCCTTAAAAATGTTCCACAGGTTTTCAACATCCATCTCATAGCTGTGCATTTCAAAAATAGCAACAATAAAAAATGACAAGTCGGAAGTTATAAATCACTCTGTCGAGTGGAAGCTGGGTTTGATCATTTGAATCGCTGGTTCATCCCATATATATATATATATATATATATATATATATATATATATATATATATATATATATATATATATATATATATATATATATATATATATATACGTCGGAAACCTCGCGCACTTATCAACACTAGAAGAAGCGCTGGAAGACGCACAGAAAATATGAACGATTAGAAATGCGCGTATACCTCGCGGGCCAGAGAGCGTGCTCCCACGGAGAAACCAACCTTGTTTTTGATGTTATCCATAAAGAGGCCGACCTTGGCGACGCCCGCATTTTCCTCCTCGCCACGCTCTTGGCCGGCTTTGGCGGCAACATCCGAAACGTCTAGGAACACATCGTCCAACGACGCCGTCGTCACACTGTCTCCCATGTCAACGACGCTCCACTCGCGATCCGAGCAGCGTGCATTACACTCGAGCGACGGGCAACATCTCTTATTTCGGCCGCAGAAACAACCTTCGCGGTTCGCCGCACGGCGGACGCGCAAGTCAACAAGAGAATCGTCGCCGTCCTTCCAACAGCGGCGCAACGTCTGCCAGCAACAACAACATGACTTCTGCTACGGACGCGGCCGGCGGGACCGGCGGCGGGTTCCTCCTGGCTTCGGAGCTGGTCATGTGATTACCGCAGGGAGATCACGTGACGTAACGAAAGGGTGAGGCGGGAGTCGTAGATTGGAAAGGGATAAACGGTATCTTAGTGCGCCTGGGTTTCGGAGTGTTTCCAACCGCACGACCGGGAATCACGTGATTTGTGGGCCGTGTTTGCAGTACGTTCTGCGAGGAGGTGACGACAGCGTGCCGCCCATTGCTCCGCCTGCTTTCCTCCTCGTCACGCGAGAAGGAAACGCATGCGCAGTTGCGACCCATCTGCCGCAGGAGGCGTCCGCCATTAAAGGGCGAATGGTTTCCAAGAGTATTGCTCCCTCTCAGGCCCTCTATAGTCTCCCCCAACGTATCCAAGGGCGTGGGGGCGGGGGATCAGCGAGCGGCGGCACGTTTTTTACCGGTTTCAGAGCGGCAGCGCGAAACAAAAAAACCCTCTCTCCCCGACAATACTTCCATAGCAGCTGTTACACAGTAACAGCGGTGGTGGTTGGAGGAGTTCGATGTCGGCTGCTGCCGTCGTTTACGCGCTGGGAAGCTTTTGGGATTCGTGACGGCCGCCCTGTTCTTTTGGGCGTTTCGGAAATGAGCCCTCGCACGGCCGTGCCGCCGGCGTGACCTTTCTCGTAAATGGCTGAGGTCTCTCGTAGTTATTTCTTTCTTTCCCGCCTTCTTCGACGCGACCATCTCTAATGGACCTGGGCGTTGCTCGGAGACATCCGCCGTCTGGGACCTTGAGATTTGTGCGCACGTGGAAAATTAACGACCTGAAACCTAGGACGTTAGTGAAAAAAAAGCGCCGCGTTTCACTGCGAGTATTCCAATTATTTTTTTTAGCCGTCATTGTAATTGTAATTGTGTGTACGTTTGGACAACCGGAAGTTAGTCAGCCTCAATGAGTGTCTGGTTTCTAGGCTCTAGATGAGAAAATTTACCAATGCGGCACAACGGCTAGCCTGCGGTCTCTGACGCGCACCACGCAGTAGAGATAGACGACCGGACGCCGGTATACGATGCTCATACAGGGCGAAACGGGCAGGGGCAGGGATTGAACCCAGCAGGCTGCAGCATGCTCCCTACCACGGTATCCTGAAAATCTCCAGAGTTATTGTCGTCGTTGTTTTTTGTTTTTGTTTGTCTCATTTTTTTTAAACATCATTAAACACGAATGTGTCATCAGTATCTGACGCGAGGAATTCTGGATTCGTTCCTGATTTCCCCACAAATTATGCATTTCGTTCTTAATCTGCCTACACTGCGTAACAACTTCCTTATCGACCAAATTGATAGTCGTTGTTTATCTATAAAAACAAAAACAAAACAGAAAAAACAGGGCGCGCTCATTTTTTTTTAGATAACAAAAGTCGTTGTTTCATTTCTTTCTTTTTCATTATTGTACTTTGTGTTGTAGGTGGGCAGACAGTCGACCCCGGCAAGCTTCCTATTGGAAGCTTGTCTGAGTTCCTCAGCTTCCCATAGGAAGCTTACCCAGTGTCCCCAACGCGAATTCGTTGAAATAAACAGTTCAATTTTAACGCAATAAAAAAAAAATATATATATAGGGCCTTATAACATTTGGGCCTATTTATGTGAAACGAAGATTTTTCATAGATCGACGTAATATATATTCATATATATATAGTATAAAGAAGATAAATAACTTGACCCCTCTATGAAGCTTGGGCATATCGTGGTGAACCCCAAGCACGCATGCGCAGCTGATGTTGATCGAGCAAGCGCTGGAGGCCTCACAAACAGACGCACCACCGTTCTCAGCTTTTCAATGACTAAAGTTAAGTAAAATTTTCACTGCACAAACACTCTTACAAAAACAAAAATCGGCATAAAATCAAACAAGATTTCGCGCTATAAACAAAATTCTAAATGCTGGGAAAGGTATCCTTTAAAGGGGTATTCACACGAGGGATAAATCCCGGGGATTTCTCTGCGGCATGCGCATCCCGCGACGAAAAGGTCAGGCATTGCGATGTGCGAAAGCCTCGCGTTTTCGTCTCGTGATTCGCGCATGCCGGGGAGAAATTCCCGGGATTTCTCTCTCGTGTGAATACCCCTTAAAGATCTTCGTTTTTGTCGCAGCCACACTTTTCGACAAAAGTAAGAGGTATACAGTGCGCGTGCGCAGCTTCAATCGGCACTCAAGCACGCGGGCTCTCGCACCTGCATAGCCAGAGCGTTGTCCCGAAGTTTAAACATGCACTCTAAAAAAATAAAAAAAGGTGTCACCTTGCACCCTTTTGTCCAATATGATGCACCCCAAAACCTTCAGTTCGACGTATACAGAGCACTATAGTCGAACAGAAGACTCCAAATTTTACGAGGGGCTTGATAACGGTACGATATAACTTATTAAATAGCTGAAGTACGTATCAAAGACCACAGAAAGAAAACGCCGAGCTTTTGCAGTAAAGCAAAAAAAAAAAAAAAACATTTCTTTTTTATAGTCAGACATTAGCTATTTTAATAAGTTGTACCACACGACTATCAAGCCCCTCGTGAAAGTTAGTAACGTCCGATCGACGTTAGTGCACTGTAACGTCGAACTGAAGCTTTGGGGTGTCTTCTATATCGGACAAAGGGTGTAAAAATACACCCTTTTTTTACAGTGTAATCGACGAAGGAAAAGGTCTTGAGGGGACAAAAATGACTCGTTAGATAATTACCGTGCAATTCAGAAATAAAGCGAACAAACGAGGATAAAAAAAATGAAGCACCTTTCGGGAGTAAAATAAAGACTTACACCCCCTCCCCCCCCCCACACACACACACACGCACACACGAAAACAAAATAAACGTCATCATACACTCGCGTTGAAAGAAACCGTCAATCGTGCATCCGCGTCCGTTGTCCCCATCCGCAGCGTGTTACATAAAGTAAACGAAGAAAAATAAAAAAAGCGAGACCTTGAACGACGGAGCATTTCCTCGCAGCAAGTTCTCCCCAGGCAACTTATATCGAAGGTTTCGTTCTATCACGCCGCGACAAGTCGAGCGTCGAACTTAGCCATCAACGGATCTCGAGAGGGCAAATGCGCGCTTGAAAGTATAGAGATGCACAAGGAGGAGCCGCCGGCGTTTTGTCTGGAACCGTCCGCAAAGTCTGTATTCCTTTTCTACGCAACCAAAGTAAAAAAAAAAAAATCAGCTTCTCGCGAAGTGTTGTTACTTTCCCCCTTTATGTGGTCACCACGTAGCCATCTTAAACGCAAAAAAAACGCATGTTTTTCTCTTTTTTTGACGATGAGATTTTGCAGGGACTGTAGTTACGGCAGTTTATGAATTATGCGCTAAACGCTTTGTATTTATTCATTTAATTTTTGGGGGTTGGGGGAGGTGGAGAACAATGAGCATAACCGATTATTCGAAAACGTAGCATGGGCGTTGGTCGCCGAAGGTTACAGATGGCCATCCTCCACGAGCATCGGCAAATGTGGGGCTATACACCAAATGGCTTTGGGGGAAGAAGAGGTGAAGAAGATTTACCGAAGAAAAAAAGAATCCACTTTGGGCGACTCCGGGTGCTTCGTGTTAGCTCAGTCGGTTAGCGCCCTCTCCGATAGGTTCGAGGGTCGAATCCCGAATCGGGTATTTCAGCTACCACCGTGTCGCCTAGAAGTTGCGGGTTGCGCACCACTTCAGCTGGATTTCCGTACAGCTATACATTCACAGCTGCACTACGATGTACCCACATTTAACGCCCACTTGCCAGGAGACGTTTATATACATTATATATATATAGGTCTTTGCGGCAGAAGCTAATTTAGAGCAACAGCTTTTGCTTACAAAGCATTTGCTGAACGGACGCATCTGCGCTTGACTCGGCGTGGCGTATATTTCTCAAATACACGTTCGCATTAAAACTCTGCATAAGCGCAAGCTCTCAAACGACACGTGGCTTTTCTAGTCACATATCCCCCTTTCGTGCAAAATTAATATCCGGAGATTATTGTTGACATCGAATGAATAATATGTCAGGTTTTCTTTCGGATGTCTGTTTTGTAGTAGTCGATGCCTTGCAAGAAGAGTAAAGGGCTGTTTATACTCCGACGTTGAGCGCAGTGAACGCAGCGTAGCGCAGAACGCGGGCCTTTCATTGGCCAGCCAACAGGAACATACCCAGGATTCCAAGACAGGAGCGCTCGGACACTACTTGCGCCATCTATCGGCAGCGGTGGCGGGACGGCCCGTAACTCAATGGGAAGAACTATATATTTTTTATTTCACGACATTCTAAGCGGCGCATTAATTTGCTCTCAGCGAGCTTTTTTAATAGATACCCTTTTTGTTCATTGTGCTAAATTTAAGGACTGTATGTCTAAGATAAATAGAGCCAACTGGCAATCGAAAAAAAATGCATTATCCCTATGGGAGTACGGTGATTTACAGAGAAATATTTGAGTTCAAACTCGATTTACAAACTAACCACTCCGTATCCCGAGTTGCTCTCAACGGTTATATAAGCTCCAGTTCTCCAGCTACATCCTGGTACTATTTTCTTCGCGATCCGTTAATTCTACAATGTGCCCAGGTCATTAAAAGAACAAAAGGCAGGGCTCTTCAAATGAATTCAGGGCTGTTTAGAGCAGTAAAAAGCTGTTCCTCGCGCATAATGACGAAGTAACTGAATTAATATAACCATAAATTGTACATCATAGATGTGCATCATTCCCTCCTAGCACATATTTGCCAAACCCTGGGGTTCAAACCTGGGTTCGAACCTGGGGTTTCTGAATAAAAAATATAAATGAAATACGAGTTCGTTTCACGGTGGAGCAAGAACGTTTCTCCGGGAGGTAAAAGTTTTTTTTGTAAGGAAGATACGATATTACATCTAATTTCTTAAATCAAGGTAAAAAAAAAATCATATCAGGCAGCACTAACGCCACGCACACGAAAAGAAAACTTATTGCGCGTATTTCAACCACGCAGTTATAATAATGATATGTTTTTTAAGTGTACGTGTGAATACATTTTGACTGGCCGTTCTTGAACGAGTTATTTAAATATGACCGTAATATAATTAATTAAAATTAATCTTAATCCTTTGGGCATACTCAAGACACAAACTGAGCAGCGTGTTGTGAGCTGCGCTGGGTATTTGTTTATGAGATTTTCTAAACCCTTTAGTACCTACAATATGTCCGATGGTCACGTGGTTGGGGCAAGTGATGTCACAGTGTCGTGTCGTAGTGTTTCATAATGTCACGTCATGTGACACAGTGTAGAGTGGCGTCATAGTATCTTGACATCGTGAGTTTTAGTGTCACGCCATGTTGTCAAGTCACGTGCGTTGTGTAGTATAGCGTGACATTGTCACATGGTTGGTATCACGTGACGACATTATGCTGAGGAAGTAACGTGGTCACACCTCGCTGATAATGTCACGTGACCATCGTGAGCTAAATTTGGTGGGCGATACCTCGCCCGTCAAATTTTGCATTTCTGCAATGCATTTTGTAACTTTAACTTAGCGGGACCTAATTCGCTATATATGGTGTGAGCGAATGACGGTTTCTTGAGGCGGTCCTCGTGACAGCTTGTCACGCTTTCTAGGTACGGCGAAGATTACACATGTAAAATTGACCACATAAAAGCGCGCGAGCTGCGGAAGGTGTTGCCTTTCGTTATGTTTTCGGCAAATACGCTCCGCGCGCGTGACGCGCAAGATGGTCACTCTGCATGTCAGCCTCTCTTGCAGTACTGCCAACAAAGATAGAAGTATCTAAAGCACTGCGGTAATCATCGAGCTCGCGCCTTCAGCGCGAGCTCGATGATTACCGCAGTGCTTTAGTTGCGCATTGCGCGTTACTGTTCTCAGTAAAGGCCAACTTATCGCCTAATAACCTCTGATGATGTCCAGATCACGAGCGACTCCACATTGACTCTCGGAAACCCTTGTCGTATTGAACCTAGGGTGTCCTTCATGTGCGCTTTGCTTGGGGTGATGACATCTGGCCATTTTGTTTCGAACGCTTATTTTTATTTTTTGTTCTCATGCGCGCGAAAGAGCGTTTCCCTGCACGCGCTCGTGGCGCTGACTGTGCTACAGCAACATTCTGTTTCCTGCGATTTCTTTGTATTTTTCCTGTGAGCGCGTGCTGTCGGCATCGGGACTACAAACGAACGCATCACCCTAAACAGAATTGAACCGCATCACAGTTTACACCCAACAAAATCACACCCCTCGACCCTCAACCACAAAGGATTTAATAAATATATTGGTATTGTATCGCTTTAGATACTTGAGACTAGAATATAAACTCTCATTCCCAGAAAACATGATAAACGTCTCATCGTCGAAAACAGCCTACTATGATAGTGCAGTTTTCACAGTTTTTCTTGAAGAGTCCCATGCATTAGCTTGTGTAAAACAGTAGCTGCCGATGGTGCCGCTCGACCCCAGCTAGAATTAACGGTCATAAAGGGGACGTGGTCTGAAAATATTGCCAAAGACGCCACTCTGAGGAACCTAGAGTTCAAACCTGAGCGTACTCTAACCCGCCACATATGATAGCAGGCTTGGTCTATTCTTAGAATCCCGGAGAGCATTTCGGGAATCGAATTATTTCGCGAGTTATTTTAATCGGAACAGGGTCTCTCCCATCAAAAACGGCCAAAAAGGGGGCGTGGTTCGAAAATATTGGCAAAGGCGCCACTCTGAGGAACCTAGAGTTCAAACCTGAGCGTACTCTAACCCGCCACAAATGATAGCAGGCTTGGTCTATTCTTAGAATCCCGGAGAGCATTTCGGGAATCGAATTATTTCGCGAGTTATTCTAATCGGAACAGGGTCCCTCCCATCAAAAACGGCCAAAAAGGGGGCGTGGTTCGAAAATATTGGCAAAGGCGCCGCTCTGAGGAACCTAGAGTTCAAACCTGAGCGTACTCTAACGCGCCACATATGATAGCAGGCTTGGTCTATTCTTAGAATCCCGGAGAGCATTTCGGGAATCGAATTATTTCGCGAGTTATTTTAATCGGAACAGGATCTCTCCCATCAAAAACGGCCAAAAAGGGGGCGTGGTTCGAAAATATTGGCAAAGGCGCCGCTCTGAGGAACCTAGAGTTCAAACCTGAGCGTACTCTAACCCGCCACATATGATAGCAGGCTTGGTCTATTCTTAGAATCCCGGAGAGCATTTCGGGAATCGAATTATTTCGCGAGTTATTTTAATCGGAACAGCGTCTCTCCCATCAAAAACGGCCAAAAAGGGGGCGTGGTTCGAAAATATTGGCAAAGGCGCCGCTCTGAGGAACCTAGAGTTCAAACCTGAGCGTACTCTAACCCGCCACAAATGATAGCCGGCTTGGTCTATTCTTAAAATCCCGGAGAGCATTTCGGGAATCGAATTATTTCGCGAGTTATTCTAATCGGAACAGGGTCCCTCCCATCAAAAACGGCCAAAAAGGGGGCGTGGTTCGAAAATATTGGCAAAGGCGCCGCTCTGAGGAACCTAGAGTTCAAACCTGAGCATACTCTAACCCGCCACATATGATAGCACGCTTGGTCTATTCTTAGAATCCCGGAGAGCATTTCGGGAATCGAATTATTTCGCGAGTTATTTTAATCGGAACAGCGTCTCTCCCATCAAAAACGGCCAAAAAGGGGGCGTGGTTCGAAAATATTGGCAAAGGCGCCGCTCTGAGGAACCTAGAGTTCAAACCTGAGCGTACTCTAACCCGCCACAAATGATAGCAGGCTTGGTCTATTCTTAGAATCCCGGAGAGCATTTCGGGAATCGAATTATTTCGCGAGTTATTCTAATCGGAACAGGGTCCCTCCCATCAAAAACGGCCAAAAAGGGGGCGTGGTTCGAAAATATTGGCAAAGGCGCCCGCTCTGAGGAACCTAGAGTTCAAACC
>JABSTQ010003078.1:0-34094 GCA_013358835.2 Ixodes persulcatus
CCCCCCCCCCCCCCACGCCCCCCCCCCCCCCCCACCCCTGGATACGTTCCTGATTCTGGGTGTCGTGTCCTCGCCAAGGACGCCATAAGGCGAGTTCGAGATCCCGTGGCACTTGCGAGTCCCGGCTTTGCTTTGCTTCATTTTTTTGTTTGTTTTGTTTTGTTTCGCGCTTTCCGATTTGGCTTTGCTTTTTTCATTTTTTATTTACTGCGATATATGACAACCGAAGAAGTTGTGCTCCGTGGACATGAAAAAAAAGAGTAAATATAGATTAATTCAATCGTATGAATACGGGTCCTATAAATAGTTTCTGTTAATTTAATGTAGCGTATCAGAAACACGTTAGTAGAAAAGTGGAGTAAGAGAGGAAGAGCCTGAAAAAAGAACGAAAACAGAAATAACAGAAAGGAAAAGTAAGCCCTCCTTAAAGGCCTATTAAAACTAGATCACTTAATAAGACTTCTAGAATATGGCTGTTTAAATTGTGGCTTTGTGCGGAGAAAGAAGACAGGTTTTACTGGGGACATCCACTCCTCCTCTTTTCTTATAGTTACACCTTTTATCGGTCTTCTTTCGTTTGATTCATTGAGAATGCTCTTGTGGGCTCATTATATTTCACGAAATATTACGCATGTATGGAAAATATTATGAAGAATGTGATTCCCAAATTTAGTGAAGTATAATGAAGGTAAACACTTGACAAACATCTTTCTGCTCAAAGAAATTAACTAGAAAAAAGCAAACCGAATCCTAAATCCCAACCTCCAACGCATCTCCAAAAAAAAAAAAAGACATCTTGCAGAAGAAGAAAAGAAAGAAAAAAAAGATACTGCTTCTCAACGGCCATAGCCATAGTAACATCCGAAGAAGAGGTCGAGCAGGGCATGAATACCTTGGGTCCTTTAGATTGATGACTTGTTTCGATTTCATTATTTTATATTATATATAGCTTTTAAAAGAACTTTTTTTTCTCTCTTGATCTTATGGAACTTTGACCAGTCGCTAAACGTAATATCCGGAAACACTGTTTTAATAATAATAAAACAAATAAAAAAATGGCATTGCTGTTGAAATAAACAGGTCATTAAATTTTGAACTTTGTCTTTATTTTGCCTGGATTACGCCGATGTAGCTGTATATTCCAGCCTAATCATGTGATCTTCAATCCAGCTTGTGAAGGTAGACAACCTGACATAGTATCCAGGTGTTTCGGCACACCCTCTGCCGAATGAAACAATTCCAACCTGGACAGATACATTTCCTTTTTCCTGAGAGGCGGGGCCACCGGAATCTCCCTAGAATCAATGAAATAAACATCTTGAACATTAAATATATCTTTGCAGCTTTGCATTGTTTTACAAGGCATATATATTGAAAACAAAATTTAGCAGGTGAAAAACGTTAACACATGTCAGAAAATCCAAAAGCAACGACGGCATGTAAGGTTTAATTAGCATAAAGTAGACTCCCTTTAAGACGAACCCGAAGGGACCCTGAAAATTTGTTCGACTTATCAGATGTTCGCCTTAACAGAAGTGCCCTAATTATCATGCTGGGCATGTCTAAATTGCTGTTGACCAATAAACACAGAATGAAAAGGCTTGCAATGAAGATATACTTAAAAAGGGACATTTATTTGGCTTACTATGCCAAAAGAAGAAAAAAAAATGTTTCACACACCACTGCTGGGGGAATCGATCCATTCGGTGATTTTTTACTGCCTCCTCCTCTGTGCAAATAGGTTTCTAGCGATGAAAGACGACATGTGGCCCATATTCCTGAGAATACATGGGCCACATGTCATAATTGAACCTTAATCACTCTCATCACGTTCGTCAAACTCCTTGTCCGACACCTCCTCCCAAAGGCAGTAGTCTTCAGTGCCGTCGAGCGCATTTTAAATCCCGCACTTCTTGAGAGAGCGAGCGACGAGCGTGCGCCAACGCAGTGAAAACCCGGCGCGGCACATAAAGCGAGTAACCCAATGTCGGCTTGCCAAAGTTCTCATGCAGCATGTCGATGTTTACGGCGAGGTGCCGTTCACGCTACTCTTTCACCAAGTTACGGCCAGGTGCCGTTCATGTCGCTCTTTTACAAAGTCGTCGAGACTTGCCTCGACGTCGGCGAACACGCCATTCTTTGGGTTCCTAAAGCTTCTTCTCGTTCTGTTGCACGCGAACAGAGCTTGCTTTTGTCGTCTCCATCCGCGGATGCTGCCCTCAATTACGGCGAATTGTCGTCCGGCAGCACTGTTACCGATGTCTTCCGCAATCAAAACAACTTTTCTTTTGTCGGCGACCGATGACTGTTTTCGCGCCGACGCTATCGCCTCGGACATTGCGATTTTAATGAATGATAATAGCTGTTTCGAGCGCCATATTGCTTCGAAATCGAAACTGACGTCAAACAGCGTTAGATCGCGTGTCTTGGAAGCTAAAAATTTGAAAAAAAAACCTCGTAGTATTTGCGGGTTCCTACGGTACATCTGACATAAACCTCGGCGGGCACAATGCGCGGCGTCGCCGTCGGTGCAGTGCCATCGCGAAGGGGACCTATGAAAGTTCCAGTTTACCAAAATGCGCGCGCAAAGCGGTTCGTGTTATACGATTTTTTTTTTTTTTTTTTTGCATTGCGTCTATGGGAAACCAACCGAATGTTCTTACTTTGTTCGGCATATCCGAGAATCCGTTTAAGCGAGTTCGCCTTAACGGGAGTCTACTGTATAAGAGAGAGGTAACATAAAAGTGACTTCTCATTTGGCAATTACCTAACTATTTCACTGCACTAATTCGTGTAGCAATAGAAGTAAACGATATATCTTTGTTCACCTGACAACAGGCCCTAGTAAAACCGTTATCACAACGTGCAATCACATTAGTTTTTATGCATTGCAACAAAGCCTACCGCTGTCAGTTTTTTTTTTTTTTTGCAATCTGTCAGATGTGTAACCTTGAAGGGATTTTCTGTTGGCACAAGGTTATAACGTTTCGCATAATAAAACACCTTGACCTAACCATCGTGAATATTGATTGCAATATTTATTTCGTGCTAATATTACTCTTAATCTAAAGTTTTTTTTATTTATTTATTTATTTTTTGATGGGCTGAAGTTCTCCAAGTCAGTGAGACGAGAATATTAACGTTCAGGTGAATACGGAAGCTAATACACAAATAAGCACACCAGAAGGGTCATCGTGCGCCAACACCTGAAACTGACAGAAATCGTTCCCGTACTATAAAGTCTGGCTAGAACCCCCCCTTCCCCCCCTATCTCCACACGTAATCGACATTATAAAAAACAAAGAAACATTATAGTTATCATGACCGCAAAGGTTAATCAAATGTATAACGCCAGCCAGAGTATTTACACCCGACGCGCTTTTTGAGAAAATTTCTTCATGTGACACCGACATATGTCGCGAATGCCCGACCCGCATAAATGTTTAAAAAAACATTGGTTACCTCCTTAAAGGGTAACTGCAAAGAAAAAAAAGTGTTTTTTTAAACAGCCTAATTGGGACAAGCATGTCACAAAACAAATCTTCCGCGAAAACAAAATTTTATGTTTAGCAATATTTACGCCACAGAACGTAATTTAGTCGGAGTCACAGCCTCTCCACATTTGAAACTCCCGCTCTTTCGACCCGCGCGCAGGAGAACTACGACCCGCCCCTCACTCTTGGATTCTCTTGGATTGACTTGGCTTCGGAGTACCCAGCGTTTTGACTCCCGGCTGCGGATCGTGGGGGGGGGGGGGGGGGGGTAATGGGAAGGGGGAAGGTGCCGTCGATGTACGCTGGAAGCTAGAGCCGGTTTGCTTTCGTTGTTTTTGTTTGGTTGGGGAAAATGTGGCAACAACGCGCGTTCAACATGGCGTCGGTATTGTTTCGGTTTGACAGGGACGCGATAAGCTCCGGGGTTTGCGAGCACATGTCGCGAAGACGTGACCTGAGAGTGCCTCTGTGATGTTCACGGAAGACGGAAGAGTATCATTCGTAATCGTCGTGTGTGCTTTGTAAGCGAAGGAGTCACAGGGTCCACGAGTGCACAACCACAAGCCAACGTTCACGACAGAGCTGCGTTGACTTCGGCGATCTCGTACTGTTTGGTGCGACACCGCGATGCGACAAAGAACTGAAACGTTCGTTGTGTGTGGTGCGGGGCTTGGAAGTAGAAACCCACACTAACACGGAGCGCAAATTGGTTGATGTGGGATTCGCGGTGAACGGGTTCAGTCCCGTCGTCGTTAGCTGATCCGGTCCAGCTGGTCCGATAGGACGCAGCGAGCAGTGGCAGCGAGCGTTTTTAAAAGTAAATATTCCTTCGTTTCGTTTCAAAATCTGGAAGATTCCCGACGCATACCATGAGTAGAAAGCTGCGGGGCGTTTTCAACAAAATTACGTTGTTTTAATTGAACAATGGACTCCGGATTGTTGTCCTAAATCTGCCGTTTTGATGCTTCGTGTTGTTCGACGGCGGTTGCACAGCGAACGCGTTTTCACAACGACGTACACCGCTCGAGTAGATGATTCGGTCCTCCAAACGACCGGTTTTACAGAATTTCAGGGAAACTTAAGTGACCACCGATATTTTCCCGTAAATCTCGTGCAAGTTCGTAGCGCTCATCATGCGGTGTGAATAAATGTGGGCAAGATTTCCTACCTGCCCACAGATGCATGAACTGAGACCATTTGTTACGTAGTGAACATAGTACTTTTTCTTTATTTTGGGAAGGGGCGTTGGTGCATTTATTATGGTATAACCACATGAGAGTTCAGAAATTGGGGAGAGCGACCAAGCTTTCTTAACTTCGTCTCTTTCCTCTCTGGCACTGCCCCAAGTAGCAGTTTCAGTAGGCATACCTACTAGCAGGTACAAACTGTTCTAAAGCAGGTAAAAGTCTGGGAAGTCAGGTCGGTGTGGACTCTGTGTTTCGCAAGATGACTGGGGAAGTTCTTTTGCGAGGTATGCGGAATATGCAAACGATTTTGTTATGCCCGTCGTCTGCGTCTCTCTAGCAAACGAATAAGATGATCTACAAAGGCGTAATCACAAACCAAGATTTAAGATAACAGTACACATTCCATTCAAACAACTTTAAGTAAAATAATTCGGAAGCCGAGAAAAAGAAAATCTGTCGTCTAAATCAGAATTCGGACGTCCGAAGGCTTCTGCGGACAGCTGTTACGTAATAACCTGGCTGTGCCAGGTCTTTTACGTAACAGCTATCTCAGTCGCGGACGTTCGTGGCACCCGGTGCGAATCTCGAAGGCCTCCGGAGCGAAATGACGAGAACATACCTAGACTCGTTTGTCGCTACGCGAACGCCCGATTGCCTGCAGCTAAATAGCATTCAGCTTGTGATGTTTCGGGGGGACATGGCTGCGGGAAGACTCGCTGTCGCGACCAGTCATTTCGCAGCACTTTACAGAGAAACGGCGCTGCTTACAGGAGCTGACATCTAAAAAAAGTCGGCATTTGCACGCGCAAGCAAGGAAAAAAAAAACACGCTAAGAAAGCAAAGAGGAAAACGAAAAAAAAAAAACCGCGCTATGAAAGCCAAAACCCTTCGTCGCTTCCTATCACACTAACACTGGCGACAGCTGCTAAACACACACTACTTCACTTCAGGAAGTCTCACTCTAGCACCTGGGTCAACACGAAACACTGATCACTTCGGCGAAACGACTAGTCGAGGTAGGCGAGACAGGCGGGAGCAGACACTTCGGTGGCCATGAAAGAATGGCGAAGCTTTTGTTTGTTTTGGTATGAATCCAACCGGAAGTGCCCGTCTTGTAAACGTTTTGTAAAAAAAACAATAACTCTCATTCCATGGGTTATTCTTTAAACGTAAACAATATGCCGCTTAAAAGGAAATACAACATATAACAAAGGTTTAACAACCAAGATCTAAGCTGTCAATCAAACTCTTAGCCAATGAGAAGTATAGCCGCCGATTGGGATTGACGTCACGGAATCCTAACTTCGTGGCGCGCGATTTAAAACGGACGAAATAGCCGCAAACTAAAATCAGTCTCACGCAATAAATATTGCTGTAAAATTTTTTTTCGCGGAAAAAATGTTTTTTGACATTCTTGTCCCAATTAGGCTGTTTAAAAAAACTTTTTTTCTTTGCAGTTACCCATTAAGGATCTTAAAAACTAAAAAGGAATTAAAGGTAGTGATTCCGCAACCACAAGCGAAAAGCACATGTCGTGTTATGGATGCAGCACTTGCTTTTGTATATCTCTGGTATGACATACGCAAATTTAACAGTAGATAATACGAATCAATATTTCAATTGTATGTACCAAACACGCATCGATTTCTGGACGGTGGGCACAGAACATAATTGAATTATTATACGTGTTGTCGTGTTCAGCGCAGATTTGAGGTCTCTGGATGAAAACTACTGCAGTCATTAACGATTCAGGATGCTGGCCATCAGAGACAAGCAAAATGAGGACATCACAATAAATCGGTTGTTTCCGGTACAAACTTCTAAGAACAATTCGTTTTCAAATATAGATAAAGAAATTTTTCAGGTGCTAAAACATGCTCGAAACACTTGGGACATTAAAACCGTCGTTATAAAATTGTAGTGTCCTGAACAACACACAAAGATGCAGTATCTCTTCACTTAAAAGGAAGCTGAAACGTATTTTCTTTTTAATGAGGTAATACTTCTTTCTGGCGTTGTATTTCTTGGAGAATTTAGATATCATCATTGTTTTTCTTTAAAACGACATTAAACATACTTTTTGTGATATTCGTTATGCTTGTAGTAAAACTAAAAAGAATAAAGTGTTTTTGATCAAATTCAAAAACGCTTCAGCTTCCCTTTAATAATGGTTCCATAAGAAATAAGCAATGTCAAGGATTAAGGACTATAACGTCCTCCATAAAACTATCGTAATTGTAAAATGCTACTGGCATCAACGACTATCTCAAAATGTCCATTCTGTTTGGAACGCGGTATTTAAGAAGCAATAGTTTCAATTAGTTGTAAAGACATCAACAGTCGCGTGAAGTCACGGTAAGACTTTTGATTTCACGTTACACCGTGACGTCACGCCAGCTGTCGTAACCCGAAGTGATTACGTCACAGTTTCACGTGGCACCTTGACGTCTCGATTGGTCAAGGTGTAACGTTACGTCACGAGCCATGGGCTATGCGGAAACGCGTCGACAAGCAAAACGAAAACGTTTCCGGAAGTGGGAACTACAGTTATGAAGCATTCCATATGTTAAAACTACATATTTGCTTCATTTGAACGTACTCATGTCTCGACTTTTCAGATACCTGCACAAAATTTCATTGTTAGCTGGCGGAGAATATGGTATATGAAATAAAGTAATACATATATCAACATATTTTTAAAAAAAGGGCTGAGTAAACGTTTAGTAGGGCGATGAAATATATTTCGTTTATATGCCACCCCGGAAAAATTATAAAAACAATCAGCTCTTTTTTTTTTCTAGTTGAGAAACGACTTCATCCTTATTTGCATCCCTATATTTTTTGTTTTTTTGTAATAAATGGTAATGTACGTTTACGCGTTTCAGATATAAGTCAAGTGTGTGTTTAGGTGACAGAATGTATACTTAAATTACATTCCCGCGCTGTCTCTAACCACCTATGTGGTACCTTCCTGTAAACGTTTTGACAACACCCTAAAACGCACAAATACTTGGAAGCAAAGGCCGGAAGAAGAGGTTACAGCAACTTCTCTCTTCGATAGCACTCTCCTGCTCAAGAAAAGAATGTATTTAAAGCCCAATGATACACCGCACAAAAGCTTTGTCTCCTGTCAGGGGAAAGACAACTGAGAGCTCTTTCGTAAGGACGGGAGCAGAGATCGCAATTACAAGAAGAGAGTATGGCACATGGGCTAAATTTTTAATATCTCCTGAACCGCCGATAAAAATGGAAGTAATAAAATCTTTTAAATTTACAAATCATTTATTTACACAAAGCACCTTCTACTCGTGTGCTTAATCACCTTTCAGGAATAGACACTCGGGCGAAATTTTCATAGTCACAACTTCGCTTCGAAATTGGTTCAACTTAGTATCAGACACATCTGAACTCTAGTCCGTTGCAACTCAAGAAGGTAGGGCGAGGGAAAGGAAGGTCGGGGAGGAGGAAGCAGATGGAACGCTGGAGAGGAGAGGGGGAAATCTCCTCCTCTCTCCAGCGTTTCGTCTGCCACTCCCTCCGCGGCTTTCCTTTCCCTCGGCCTACCTTCATGAGTTGCAACGGACTGTAGCAACCCAAATTAGAACTCAATGTGATTTTATTATAGTTACCGCATCTCTATGTCTGATCCGAGAGGCTGCGAAACTCTATTGCGAACAGTGAAAACGTGATTCCAGATGTAATATGGGGACAGCAGAGCTTGTTCTCGAAGGGTTACAAAAACTTTGATGGTGTTAAATGGAGGCTGCCGAAGCTGACACGACCCAAAAACATGCAAAAACGTGCAAAATTGTGTTTTCACTGCCGAAGCTGACACGACCCAAAAACATGCAAAAACGTGCAAAATTGTGTTTTCAAACTGTCCGCTCGACTTTTTAGCAAAACAGAAAATTCATATAGTGTCACCCCGGAGAACAGCAGGAGAAATTCGCATTTTGCTTTTGGCATAATATTCACTGTGGCGTTTCCTGAATATCCATTTTTATTTAGCAATAATAACTAGCATGATGTGAAAGTGGAATCTGGGGATTCCGAAATTCCGTTTAGTTTATGTACTTCAAAACCACGATGAGGCACGTTGTGACATAACATGATGTGGCACTGAAGTTTTAAACCACCTCAAAGAAGTCGCCTCAACCTTTCCTCCCTAGCGTTACATAAAAAAAGAGACGGGAAAGAGGGGCTACCTAACGTCCCTCACAACTCTCATCATGAATGTGTGTGGCACCTACCCGAAACTGCCGACAGCATCCCCGCGTGGTGCTGTAACCCGTGCAGTTTTCTTGATACGGATCACACAGACTGCTGAATTTACGTGGCGTTGTTTTTTCTCTATCTTAAAAAGAAGAATTACAAAGTGCATCTCGCGCTTGACACCAACATCCGTCCTGTGAACCACGCTCACATACACATTGGACGAACGGCAAGGTATGAAACGGTCAACAGTATGAGGGGTTACATCGGACCCATTGACACGACTCCTTTTTTTATCATCAGGGCGTGTAAACACTGGAAATATTTTAGTTGTATTTAATATTTGTTTAATTTATAAAATATCTCTAATCTTTTTACGGTGCGAGAGTTGTCCCCATCCGGCGATCACAATGTTCCTCGCCATGGAACTCAACTCGGGAAGGCAAATCGTTCCAATATATCCGTGGCTCTCCTCCAAGTTAAATGGACGAGATAGCCTGATGAGGGCCACATCATTGTTGTAATAGGGGTAGGGTTCATAATCCTCGTGAAAAATGAACTCGCTCGCCTGAAATGTAAAAACATCGTGCTCTAATCAATTGCAGCTTTAGTTTATAACATAAAGCTTTACAAAAATCCAGAAAAATCAGCCTGGTCAAACTGGTCCTTGACCACAAGTATTCGGTCGTATATTTATTAGTGAAGACTACACAACATGGTCCAAGGAGCTGTTCATGGAATCTCAAACTGCTGCATGCGCGCTTCTCAGCTTTCTATCTATTTATTTTTGCAATAATACCTCTAAAGCCTTAGGGCAGGGCGTTAAGCGAGTAATGAGCAAATTAAAACTTTACGGGGTAAAAAAACGCACTTATAAGCAACAAATCGAATAACGATAAGACTGCGATGGCGAACGGCAGCTGGTGTAGATTTACCACTTTTTGGAAGCACCTAAGACTGGGTGGAGAACTAGAAGAACCTAAAGTGGAAGGGACAGGAACAGAAAGACAGAAGTCGCCTCAAAAATTTGAGACGGCGCCTTCTGTCTTTTTGTTACTGTCCCTTCCAATTTTGCTTCTTCTAGTTCTCCACCCAGCTTCTGGTGGTTTAAAAAAATGGTAAAAAACAAATCGAGGATGCTTTACAATAAAAAAATTAAAAAAAACACAAAGATATTTTAAATTTACTAAAACTAAACACCGTTCGAATACCTGTTCAATACGTTTGTTCAGATATTCTGTAATCCATATACTTTTCAAGTGTAACTACGTAATTAAAAAAAAGCCCTCCATTTTATATTTTTCACAGGTAGAAAAAACTTTGCAGATGTGGTGCTGCATTCGTAGATGATCCGTGCCTTAGATCTCGCAAATGCTCTTGGATGAAAAAAAAACTGGGCCCGGTAATAATACGTGTATTTTGTTTATTATGATAATATTCTTATAGCAGGCACGTATCCAGGGGGGGGGGGGGCCCATGGGGCCCGGGCCCCCCCCCCCGAAATCTTTGATTTTGCAGGGACCTCCTCTCCCCCTCCCCCTCATACAGCATTTTGTCATGGGCGCCCCCCCCCCCCCCCCCCGAAACAAAATCCTGGCTGCGTGCCTGTCTTATAGCATAATATTATAATATATAATTTTAGTATGCAAGCTAGTTCATCAAGATTGGATGGTCATTATCGGCAGGTAATGGAGCAAACTTGTCTCATAAGCGGTTGTTATGCATGCTCATAAAAAAGAATGACGGCTCTCCTGCTTACAAATTGCACTTGTTTGCAGGGTCCCGGATTCTTAAGATTTATAAATCCAGCCTGAACTCTGGTCCATTTGGGTATTGCACTGCAATGCAAAATAGGACGGTTAAATTTTATCCCCGCTCTACTGATGAGAAAACAATGCTCACCTTTCGAGGCAGTGCGCAGCTGTCAGCATCACGTTTGCCGAAATAATAGATCCACCACAGGAATTAATATTTTGTGACTTCTGAATGGATACCTGTAATTGGCAAACATAAAGCGAAAAAACATGTTGCATTAAAACTTGGGTTTGGGCTAGTTGGTCCATTACTGAATAAAAGGTTAAAAAGCGCGAACAAACGAGGACAAAAAGAAACACGGACGACAGGACCGGCGCTTCACTCTAAACTGGTTTTTATTAAGACCATTGTCACCTATATATACACATTGCCCAAACCACATCAAATTCAATCGCCACAATCAGAGCCAACCTTCCAAAAACACCATCTCACTCTGAAGCAAGAATGACGGAGCGCTAACGCAATTGTTTTCTTTCTTTTTTATGTAGAATGCCTCTATAATTTCTCTTTCCGTTTTTTGCTTTGCCTTTCTTAGAAACTGTGTGCCAGTCAGGTCAGGTTTGCACCCACATCGCCTACAATGGTCAGCGAGATGGCCCCCCGCGTTGTTGCGCACACACAAATTATGTTCTTCTGCTCTATCATTGAAGCAGCGCCCAGTCTGCCCAATGTAGACACTGCCACAACTAAACGGAATCTCGTAGACCACGTTGGTGACGCACGCAGTATATTGCACCGCGTGTTTCTTGGAGCACGGTGCTTTTTTTGTTGACAAGGCAGAAAAAAGCACCGTGCTCCAAGAAACACGCGGTGCAATATACTGCGTGCGTCACCAACGTGGTCTACGAGATTCCGTTTAGTTGTGGTAGTGTCTACATTGGGCAGACTGGGCGCTGCTTCAATGATAGAGCACGAGAACATAATTTGTGTGTGCGCAACAAAGCGGGGGGCCATCTCGCTGACCATTGTAGGCGATGTGGGTGCAAACCTGACCTGACCGGCACAAAGTTTCTAAGAAAGGCAAAGCAAAAAACGGAAAGAGAAATTATAGAGGCATTCTACATAAAAAGAAAGAAAACAATTGCGTTAGCGCTCAGTCATTGTATTTGCTTCAGCGTGAGATGGTGTTTTTGGAAGGTTGGCTCTGATTGTGGCGATTGAATTTGATGTGGTTTGGGCAATGTGTATATATAGGTGACAATGGTCCTAATAAAAACCAGTTGAGAGTGAAGCGCCTGTCCTGTCGTCCGTGTTTCTTTTTGTCCTCGTTTGTTCGCGCTTTTTAACCTTTTATTCAATAAAGCGAAACCTTGAATACAGTCATGAACAAAGCAAACTTGAAACGACCGAGAGACACCTAAAAGATACCGGTAAGGATGGCTCCTGCCCCGACAGATGTTGAACTTACCTCGAGGGATTAAGTGCTGACCAGATTGTAGTGGCTGCGCACGTGCTTGTTTACAGTTATTATAGGCCTGCTAATAGTTATATAATAGTTTGCCTCTTCAGACATAGCAGGAAATAGTTTTATTGGCGCCGTGAGCATGAGCTTAGATAATAAAGGCGACGACAAGCGCAGTATCGGCGGTAGAAACGAGTAAAGGCAAATCCTATTTAAGTACTCCTAAATGCGGAAAAAGAAAATGGGCTGAGTGACTTAGTTTTGATCATTTGACTTTCATCCGCATGGTATCCCTAACAGCACGCCAAAAAGTACCTAACTTGTCCCTGATTTTGCAATCAATAAGGGCCTGACTTGCGCTTAATAAAATTTTTCTGCAAGGCGTTAGTTCATGAAAAAGTACTTTGGCTTTCCGATGGCATTTCCCTGGTTCGCTGCCTAACTGCCGGGTTTCAAATTGTGCCACGCGTACCAGTCGAACATTCCGCGGTGAAGCCTAACGCTGTCACTTGTTTAGACATTTAGGCAAGAAGTTGCCAGATGAAAATCTAACCAGAAATTAAGCCTAATTCCGCCTCATCATCAGGTGCTCTATACGAAAGAAAAAGAGCGGCACAAATGCCTAGAATGCGTTCGGCGAGTTCTCCAGAGAGCAACTGGCGAGACAGAAAAACTGGTTTCGCGGTCTCCCAAAACAAGGTGCGGCCAGCACCAACCCTCTACACCCACCGCTGAGATCCGGAGAGACGAGAAATAGTCATCGGTAATGTCCCGAAGAAGCACCTGACCAAGGTAAAGACGTGCTTGGCTGTGCACCGGTACGCATATAAAAATGCTAAGGACCAACATCTCCGACAGTGTACCGATCGCAAGGACGACACCAACCACCGTCTTACCCGTCGACTGCGATTCGAAGGGGCCAAAGGCGATAAACGAGCTGCTGGTTTATGAGACCAAGAACGCCACTGCTGCCAACCACAAACACAACTTATATCGATATCACCAATGCGGAAGAGACTACCTGAGATTGACGGAAATTTCCAATTGTCCCCTTTTGTATAGTCAGTTAATGTTCTTTTTTTTTCTTTTTTTAAATATACTCTGATAATATATTCCAGCATGTTTCCCCGATTCCATACTCGGCAGTCTGACCGTGCCCAAACACCATATTCTGGCACCTGTGTGGCAATTACAGCGTGGAGAAAAAACACACAAACAAAATATTTCATGTTGCAATGCAGTGATGTCTCGTTAGTATGGACACCTTCTTTTCCATAAAAAAATAGTTCATAATGTGAGTTGTCCATTATAACAAGAAAAAAATGCATGTATTTTCCCAGTTTTGCCCCGAAAGTGGTGTTCATATAGCGGCGTATCAATATTAACGGGATCCATATTGACCAGACATGACTGTAGTTGGTAGTGATAAACAATACAATACTTAGACCAGTATGAAATGTTAAAATAATAAACAAATGTGTTTTGCAGTCTCCATTAGTTGGGTATGACACCATTGTTTTATAAAAACGCATTTATTATAAAAAGTGCTAATTAATATATTTTTCTTTAAATAAAATGTATTAGTCTATCTTGAATAGGCCACACATAGAATCTTAAAAGCCTTGGCAAACCTTGCTTAAAAAGAGTTTCGCATTTTGTCTAGAAAATAGAAAGTACGACCAACCTTGCAAACTCATTAGGCATTCTAAAGTTTATTTCGAAAGTCTTCCGAAAAACTCCAAATCCGTAGCCAAGCTAAAAGAACATTATCTCATCGTCAATTTACGGTCATAAATAAATCTACGGGTTATAACCTCTATAAAAAGACCAAGATTAGATAATTTCTGACTAGATCTTTCTACTAAATACGGAATCAAAGATCGCGACATGCCTGTTTCTCCACCATTTGCTACAGAAGCCAGACGACGCAATCGGACGTGGGCCATCCAATCGTGAGGGATCGCTTCTCGCTCGCGAATCGCACACATTCTTAAATAATTGCACCGCTGGTCGGACCAGTCGGCCCCGTTGCTGGGCGGGAAGGGATCGTTGGCGATTGGCAGTCACATGATCGACGGCGCCCTCTGACTTTTGCGCTAAAGCGCAGAAAAACGGGTATGTCGCGACCTTCGATCCCGGTTTTTATAAAAACAGTTGACGCGTATCAAGCTAATCTTGCCTCTTTAGGAACGCTTAGAGGGCGTTGATTGGGTTATGCTCATAAATATACGACCTCAGAAGATACTTTACTCCACCTTTATTTTGTCAGAAAAAACAAAAAAACAATGGAGTTAATCATGGTTTCCCCGACAGCAGCTTCTCTGGACAGACGTCAGTGGTTTCGTGTTTTACTCCTTCATCCTGCCTCACGCAAAAGGCCACTGGAAAATACTGCTTGAACGGCACTCCCCCAAAGAAAGGCTACTTATTAATAAATTAGAATATCCGATTTGGTATGCCACAGATATTTAAAAAAAATAAAATAAATCATAGTCCTTTTGAAAATAGTTCAAAAAGAGCCGACTGTGTCTTTATAGTATCTGAAATTTCAAATGGGTCGCAGGGGAGAGCTTACTATACTCCGTATCACCTTACGTTGGACCCCGAGCCAAAGCTACGGACCGCCAGAGCCGATCAAGCGCATGTTTAGAAGTGACGTCAGCTTACTCCTCAAGCGCGTATCAGTGCGCGGGTTGCCATGGCGCTGGCGGGAAGGCTTAGGTGGGCTCACTGGGGATGAACCGATCTCATCTGCTGTTTTCGATTAGCATACCTGAATTTGTGTACTGTTCTTTGCTTATTACGAAACGCTGGAGCATTCTGGAGTTGAGAGATCGACGCGCGACGGTTTCGTCGCCTTTCTGTGTGTGGGATAGGCTTACACGGATAGCTTTACCCGTCGAGCAGAAGCAGGGTCCGCAGAAGCCTTTCGCTTTACTTGTGGCACACAGAAGCCCGTAGGCGTTTTAAGTCACTCAACAATTCAGGTAAGCGTTTACAATCGAACCTTGACTTTAACCGAAACGCTCTTGCTTGCTTGGAAGTGCGCCGCATGCTCCTGCTCGCATGCAGAACGCGCAGATCAAGGTTTTATGTATCGGTAAATAAAAGTGGAAGAGCAAGCAAAGTGAGTGTTTTAATTCGTAGCTTTTGCTGCTAAACCGTGCGTGCGTTTCACAAGAACTCCTAACGTGACTGCCACGACGTAGGGGGAATGTTCATCAACACTAGCTCTCGGAGAGCGAGTGACGAACCACGCACGGCGGTATGAGGCTTTTTTGTTTCTTTTCTCCAATTCCGCAAAAAACAGCATCGACGAATAAATCTTAGCTTCACGGCGCAACCAGACATGTTCTCAATGGATGTTTTCTTTTCCAATCACTACGATGGCGTACCACCTCGTCCGTCGTGATTCCGGTGATCACAGCCTTCTGAATCCAGGAACGTCTCCGAGACGGCACCAACGTGCGAAGGCCCCTTGAGCTTCGAACTGTGCGAATTCGGACCTAGCGATGTTGGCCCCAATTATTCCAACTCAAACCTTGGGAAGTTTGAAACATCTCTAAAACGCGTGTAACGCTGAAACCGAATTTAATGTCGCTCGCATTCCGTACACAGTCACGATGTTGTGGAGATTGATCGAGTAGAAATTGTGTGTATTTTAGTTCTCAGTGTCAACAGTAAAACCTATCAAAAGAGATCAGGCTGCTGCAGGATATAATAAAAACAATTTTAATGAAAGTTACATTCACAAACAAGCCCAAAAGCAAAGTAAAATATATGTTAGTGCAAGTCTGCCAGTGCGAAGCGACACTGGTTTATCCTGTAGGCAAGAAATTTATCTGGTGCAGTATGACTGCACCTCCCAGCGGTGATACATGACTGCACACCTGTGTGATGCTCATTCAGATGATAAAATATTTTCTTTATTTGGCTCTGAAGAGACGCCGCATCATGGAAAGGCAAAAGCCCCTACCATGAAGACTCTCAGTGTTGCGTCTAATGAACATAATAATGCAATGTATAAAAAATAATTGGGTTGGGTGTATGTTTATACAGCCTAGAACTTGGTCTGCCTCAACGGACGAGTCTCTCAGCTGTAGATGAGAAATTTAGCCAGTGCAGTACAACCGCTACCCTGGGGTCTTTAACGTGCATCACGCAGCAGGGATACACGACTGCACGCCGGTACGGTGCTCATCCAGATCGAAACGGGCAGGGGTGGGGATTGAGCCCAGGATCCTGGGTTCTGCAGCGCGAGCTATCGCTCCACATGCTCCGAGCTGGTGTGCGCTAGCCCACTCTGCCACCAATCCCCCCTGAATATATACACCAACTCATGTTTACAGACAAGCCGGAGCGGACGCCACCAGCGCTGCGCATGCGCGGTGGGCGAGAAGCTCGCCGTCGCCCATAAACAAACCATTGAATTGTGTTGTTGTCGGTGTCGGTGTGAGTCCCCGTGCTCTTTTTCGCGTTAAAATTGTTGATCCTACTTCCTCCTAACAATGTCTGACTACTTGAGCGGCTTCAGCAAAATTAACGAGGCTCGTTACACCGCAAAACTTTGAGTAAATAACGTGATGTGCGGCGATTCATTTCACGTGGACGCCGCAGAATGGGCGCTAAAGCCTGACTCCCACGATGGGATTCTGCTCGCTATTTTCAGTCGCGACGTCACTCGGGCTTCAAAAACGTGGACCGTAGCTGAGATAGTGGACGTCGATACTGAAAACCGCAAGTAGAATCGGGCATTACAAGTCGGTGATGGCCACTGGTAACAATGATCAACATCTACTTCTTGTATCTACTGTTTACACTGAGCCTACTTACCCCAACCAACCTTCAAAAGTGTTTTGAGGCCTGCATTTACTTCTTATCGCAATTACCGGGTCAATGTTTGGTTTATGGGCAGCTTTTGTTTGAACGAGCAGACGACAAAAAGCAGACGAAAGTTCGAACGATCAGGCGGTTGTGTGAATTTGAAGACACACTGAACCCGCGGGTGGTCCGGACAACTTGACGGTTTTCTCTCGTTCATGTTGGAACAAAACAAATACATCTGGCGACCACAAAGTGTTGCCCGCACAAGCAATCGTAGTTCGACAGCGTCTGGTTTGCCCCATTTCACCACTACTATCCACGTACTTGTACGAACGGAGGAGGCAGAAACACATGAAAACTGATCTTCAAACCTTCCCAGACTCTCTTGGTACAGCCCCCGTCGCAGCATTTTGACAAGCTAGGTTTTTTGTCTGGTTTCTCCCAAAAGGTCACAGGAATGCTTGTCTCGCACGACGACTTCTGCCCACCGCCCCAGACCGGAAGTGTGCCCGACGCGCCACCACCGCGGCGTGACGTAGCAGAGTTGAGTTCGTGTATACAAGATGACGACACTGCTACAAAACAAGCAGATTAAGTTAATGTTAGCACACACTGAGCAACAATCTCAATCTCACTAAACCTCCGACAGGCACAATTTTGCAAGTTCAAGCCTTCGCACCATCTGACAGTGGTCGAAGGGTGGTGTGGCAGACAGAACAGACCAGGACGGCCTCAGCGGCAAGGGCACCCCCACACTGCTGCACTCGCACCATCTGACAGTGGTCGAAGGTCGTGTAGCAGACGCAGAACAGACCAGGACGGACTAGTGAGGAAAAAAAGCACCGACGAGGGCACCCCCCACACTGCTGCAAAACAGGCACATTGAGCTAATGTTAGCACACACTGAGCAACAATCTCAATCTCACTAAACCTCCGTCAGGAACAATTTTGCAAGTTCAAGCCTTCGCACCATCTGACAGTGGTCGAAGGGTGGTGTAACAGACAGAACAGACCAGGACGGCCTCAGCGGCAAGGGCACCCCCACACTGCTGCACTCGCACCATCTGACAGTGGTCGAAGGGTGGTGTAGCAGACGCAGAACAGACCAGGACGGACTCGTGAGGAAAAGCACCGACGAGGGCACCCCCCACACTGCTGCAAAACAGGCACATTGAGCTAATGTTAGCACACACTGAGCAACAATCTCAATCTCACTAAACCGAGACTCGGTCAGGAACTATTTTGCAAGTTCATGGTCTCTCACCATCCGACAGTGGTCGAAGGGTGGTGTAGCAGACAGAACAGACCAGGACGGCCTCAGCGGCAAGGGCACCCCCACACTGCTGTACTCGCACCATCTGACAGTGGTCGAAGGGTGGTGTAGCAGACGCAGAACAGACCAGGACGGATTCGCGAGGAAACGCACCGACGAGGGCACCCCCCACACTGCTGCAAAACAGGCACATTGAGCTAATGTTAGCACACACTGAGCAACAATCTCAATCTCACTAAACCGAGACTCGGTCAGGAACTATTTTGCAAGTTCATGGTCTCTCACCATCTGACAGTGGTAGAAGGGTGGTGTAGCAGACACAGAACAGACCAGGACGGCCTCAGCGGCAAGGGCACCCCCACACTGCTGCACTCGCACCATCTGACAGTGGTCGAAGGGTGGTGTAGCAGACGCAGAACAGACCAGGACGGACTCGTGAGGAAAAGCACCGACGAGGGCACCCCCCACACTGCTGCAAAACAGGCACATTGAGCTAATGTTAGCCCACACTGAGCAACAATCTCAATCTCACTAAACCGAGACTCGGTCAGAAACTATTTTGCAAGTTCATGGTCTCTCACCATCTGACAGTGGTAGAAGGGTGGTTTAGCAGACAGAACAGACCAGGGCGGCCTCAGCGGCAAGGGCACCCCCACACTGCTGCACTCGCACCATCTGACAGTGGTCGAAGGGTGGTGTAGCAGACGAAGAACAGACCAGGACGGACTCGTGAGGAAAAGCACCGACGAGGGCACCCCCCACACTGCTGCAAAACAAGCACATTGAGCTAATGTTAGCACACACTGAGCAACAATCTCAACCTCACTAAACCGAGACTCGGTCAGGACTTGGCGTCACCCTAGCATCATTCATTGAATCCATTCAAAATCGCTCCGCATGTTTCATACTTTCTAACTATCACCGTACAGCCAGCGTCACCTCCATGAAAGCGTCTCTATATTTGCCCAACCTCTCCTTTCGTAGAAAAATAGCTCGCTTCTGCTTATTTCACAAGATTTATCACTCTAACCCAGCACTTCGAATCTCATTATTTTCAGTACCATCATACATATCGCCGCGTACCGATGATCTACTGAAAGTAGGAATCCCCTACTGCATCACATTCACCTTTTATGCATCCTTCCTACCCCCTGACCTCCGTCGACTGGAATCGCCTTCCCGCATCCGTAGTCTCACTTACTGACGCTGCGGATTTTAAAACCGCCATCCCTAATGTTCTGAATAATGTTCCATAGCAATTCTAGAACTTGTGCTTTTTTTGCGTTTTCTTTTCATTGTTCAATTTATATTGATGTATAATTCCACTCTCTGTAATGCCTTCGGGCACTGAGAGTATAATAAATTATGTTAAATGTTGCAAGTTCAAGCTCTCTTACCATCTGACAGGGGTCGCAGGGTGGTGTAGCAGACGCAGATGAGCCTGGGGTGGTGTAGCAGACGCAGATGAGCCTGGAAGGGTCTCTTGGGGAACGGCTTTTCGACGGTCGTCCATGGCATTGCAGGAATCGGGGCCTTTTACCACGAAAGAGATTCGCAGCCCATGTCCTCATCGCTTGATTTGTCGTCATCGCTGCCGAGGTGAATGACGACACTGTCGATAACCGTATCTGAGAGGCAGTCGGCTTCCCACATCTTGTTTTCCACATCAATGACGTATTTCACGTATGCCTTCCAGTCGCCAGGCGTCACCTGTTGTAGAGCACCTGGAGTCAGTAGCTCAACTTCTGCCAGCTTGAACGTCTTGTTTGCACCTGCAATGGAGCCTTTCACCTGGCTAAAGACAAGCTCGATGGGGTTGAGCTCGCAGTGGTAAGGTGGCAAACGCAGTACAGTGTGCCCATGCTGCTCAGCGATGTCATCAATGCGGTATTTCTGAAGACCTGGCATTGTCAACCTAGCCCTCTCCACAAGGTCCAGAAGTTCTGCCTTCAGAAATGTTGGATCCCAGACGATGTCATTGTCGGTGAGCCATTCCTGGATTGCTTGTTTTCTTGTGCGAGAGCTTGGAAGAGTGTGCAGCCGGACCGAATGGTAAGACGCATTGTCCATGACAATTACACTGTTCGGTCTCAAGTTTGGCAACAATTTCTCGGTAAACCACTTCTCGAAACGTGCGCCGTCCATCTCCTCATGGTAGTCGCCGCTGCCCTTTTTTGCACGGAAAACTTCTGCAGCACCGTCAACAAAGCCCTCACTGCTTCCGGCATGGACCACAATAAGTCTTTCTCCCTTGCCGGAAGGATTCTTCAGCCCAACTGTGAGGCCCTTGTTGAATGCATCTCTTGGTGTCTTTACTGTAGTGTCCTTCCACACCTTAGACCTTGTGTGGCCAGCGTTGACCCAGGTCTCATCTAGGTAGTAGATGGTCTTGTCATCCAGGCGATGCTTCCTGATTGCCCGGAGGTACGTGGCACGCCAGAGCAACAGGTCTGTGCGCTCCATCAACAACGAGTCCCTGTTGCGCTTGACGAAAGTGAATCCCAGATCCACCAGAGCTCTCCACAGCGTTGTGCGGCTGATCTTGGGGAAGTTGTCGTCGTCCCGAGCAACCTCTAAGATCTGTAAACATGAGTTGAAAATATTTTTTTTAAACTTGTTTTGAAATATCGCTGTATACGATCACTTTGACTACATTATACTTGTAGCAATTTATTGTAATATCAATTATTTTTCTGCAAGGCTTCTGCGAAAAAATGAAAACTGCTACGATACCAATGTACATACCCGTACGAAAATGTCAGATACAGGCCGGAATGAAAAATGCCGGTTCCGCCTAGACCCCAAATTGGGGCACCAGTTTGTATCCAGCCTGGAACCGCGCATTTCCAGCCCCAATTTTAGACCCAGGTGGTGAACCGCCGATATTCCCGCTGCGCTCACCACTGGACTCTACAAACAATTTCATGCTATGCCCTTAGCCGTTACAACCAAGAGATCGTCGCGATTTCAGACCCAGGCGGACTGGGTCTGAAATCGCGACGATCTCTCGCTTGTAACGGCTAAGGGCATCGCGCGAAATACTTTTGTAGAGTCCAGTGGTGAGCGCAGCGGCAATTCCGGCGGCGCACACGGTCGTCCAGGCGCCGTTGCGTCGTCACCAAACACGGTGCACGGAACACACACACAGCACGCACAAGCACAGTATCCTGTGTTGAGTGTCTCGGGAAGTTTCGGCGGGCATGCGGTATCCGAGTTGTCCAAGTATTGTCACCAAGCACACCAGCGCATCCAGATGCCGAGCCAAACTGCAATGGGTCGGCAGCTTCAGACTATATAAAGATTCTAAGCCGAGGTCAGTGGGTATCCATCCAGGGCAACGATAGGCGCGTCAGTATCCGTGCGCCCGCAGCGCAAACGTCGCCGCCGGGCGAGCGCCGGCCGACAGTCCAACGGGAGCGGAGAGTAACCTAAACTCTCGAAGCGCTGCCTCCGACTGCAACAGACAATGCAAGGCGCGCGTCGTCACCAAACACGGTGCACGGAACACACACACAGCACGCACAAGCACAGTATCCAGTGTTGAGTGCATCGGGAAGTTCCGGCGGGCAAGCGGTATCCGAGTCGTCCAAGTATTGTGTCCGTGCGCCCGCAGCGCGAACGTCGCCGCCGGCGAGCGCCGGCCGACAGTCCGACGAGAGCGCAGAAACTAAACTGACGAAACTCTCGGAGCGTTGCGCGGCGCCGACTGCAACAGACAAAGCCAACCGCGCGCGCGGAGAAGGCCCGCTCGCAGCGCCTCCGAAGCGGATGCGCCTGTCTCTAACACGTGACCTGCGAGGAAGTTCCCCGCCAACCGCCCCCCCCCCCTGCCCCCCCCCCTTCTCTCCCCTCCTCCAGTCACGCGTGTGCGCGCCCGCTGGCTGGGAGCAGACCCTACTGGAACAAGGGGAGCGGATCGGATCCACCCATCACCGTGCGATTCAAGTGCGTTGCGTCTCACTGGATCCGACTGGTTACACCCAGAATCCAGCGGAACGGAACTGCCCACGAGTTTGCAACCGCGCGGATCCGAACTGGAACCGCTCCGATCTGACATTTTCGTACGGGTATGTGCATAATTTAGCTAAGTTTGTTCAGTTTCGCAATGTAGCGCTGTGGAGTGCTCCAGTTGAAAATAAAAAGTGTTTTTTTTTTTAATGACAACGCTAACAGCTTATCTCTATCGACTGAGAAGTTCAAATGGGTCGTCAAATGCGTGCAGTTTTAAAATCATGTCTGCTTCATGTCATTGAAAAAACTCAGGCCTATGCAATTATGACGAGTGGCGCTCATGAGATTTAAGTAATTTAGCATATATTAGTGACTGTGGCTAATAAACCATAGGTAGTTGAAGGTGTCAACGCGTTTCTTTCGCTTTAGTGAAGTATGTTTGTAAAAAGCGCCCTTACCTTTGACAACGTCGGACACTCGTTGCGGCGAAAAAAATCGTGCACGATGAGCCGCAACGTTCTACGGTCGAAAGAATCCAGCAGACTGGGTGTAGGTGGGGCAGACCTCTTTCTTTTTCGCTTGGGCGAAGGTAGCGACGGCGTGCCACCAGGACTCGACTGAACGAGTTTTTTCAACCTGAAGATCGTGGAGTAGCCCACTCTTGTCAGCTCAGATGTTCTTTGCACGATCGCCTTGTAAGACTCGTTCGGAGACTCACAACGGAGCTTGTAGTAAACGTTCAGCACAACTTGGCGCGCCTCTTTTGCAAACGAGGTTTTAGCAAATGTCGTCTGGAAGCGAGCTGGCGATGGAAGTACCGGCGCCTTTGACGGAGACACGCTTGACGACGCCACAGCCATGGCAGCCATTACGAAAACAACGGCAATTTGTCAGGTGACATCTTAAACACGGGCAAAAAGTATCTGTAAAGTTGAAATGATTGCTTCCAATAAACATTTAACAGAGTTTTACAGAGTGTACAATAACTTTTAAATAAAAAAACTTCTCTTTGGAAGAATTTGTTTTTTGTAAACACGTCACGAAATGGAAAGCAAACTTGAACCAAACGCATGAAGAAACGAACGCAACGGCAGCGTTGCCAACCAAAAATTTAATTTCTCCGAACATGCTACCTAGTTTTGTGTTAAATATCACGTTTGAAAGCTCTTCTTGAATACAAAAGTCGTTTTTGTGTCGATGGTACACGACACAAAAATATTAAACTAAGGCTAAAGTATATCCCCGCTTCGTACTGCCCAAGGTTTTTGTGGCGCTACTTCGCGATGCGTAGGAACAACTTGTCTGGGTCGCGTCACAGCCCCCAGCCTTCCGCCGCGGTCCAACGTAAGGTGAAACGGAGTATAAAGGTTGCCAAACATCGTCAAGTTCGATTGTTGTTTTCTTATCATTCTAAGATATATTGATCCTAATACTTGTTTTTACGATATTGTCGTAAAAGATCTTACATCATCAAATTAAAGATGCATATAAGTGAAACAGGACATATATGTCCCTTATCGACAGAAAATATATCAGTTCTCACCTTGGTCGCTTCAATTGTTCATGACATGAAAAACGTTGCGAAGACTATTTGCACCCTAAATTGCTTGAAAACTTCACCCAGAATAGATTTTTGTCAAAATTAAAATCCAACTGTTTTTACTACCGAATTCAAGATATATATTACCATTCTTTTGTTTTGTATATTCTGTTATACGTTGATATTGCATCAACAACGTAATTTCGAAATGTTTTATTTTCTTGTGTTTATCGCATTTTATAAGTTACCTTGACAAAAAGTAATATAAGCATCATCCTCGACTTGCTTCACATTGTGAATTATAGCATCTTGATAATTGTTTGCTTATCGGTTATTATCACAACAAATAACGCAATACGAAGTTTTGCATGCTCAAAATGCCGATAGATGGTGCATTTTTTAATGGGAGCTTATATTCCGAATACCTAGAATAACGTTTAATATCGGTCTTTCTTTTCGGCTTTACAAATTGCTTTAAAAAAAACCGTGAAAGCCACACTAATGCAGCAAATGCAGGAGAGTTATACGGCCAGGTGGACATAGCATAGGGGCCTAATCGTAAAAATCAGTTGGCTAATTAAGTCAAACTTGTTAATTAACTTTTAAATTAGTGAAAATACACATATGGTTCCAATTAGAAACTTTCTGAGCGTTATCGAAAACCACTAAATCAGAAACTTTTAGAAAGTCTTTGAGCGCGAGAGAAGCGCGGTAGTGCGCTAAAGTTACCCCTCATGCAGCAGGCGCAAGGCTAGCGGTGCGACAAGGTGCCCGCGCGATATTTTCGCCTCCTTTATATCCCCAGCCTTGTACCGGCTGCGTTACTGGTACCTTTAGGGCACTACAACGCTTCCCACTCGCTCACAGTGTTTCTAAAAAAATATTGATTTAGTGGTCTAGGATGACGCTCCGCAAGTTTGTAATTGGAACCATATGCCAATTTTCACTAATTAAAAGGATAATTAAGAAAGGCAGCTTAATCGCACGACTGATCGTTACGATTACCCTAATATACCATTCCCCCATAGCCGTATAACTCACCTGCAAAAACAGCATAAGTGTAACTTTCAAGGATTTTTACGACCAAATCTGTAAAGCATAAGAAAACAGTATGTAACAGTTACTTTACGTTTTTATCTCAATTAAAATTATATGCATGTAAGGTGCAATTTTTTATAAAATCGTATCTGCGCGAATAACAAAACTGCCACAAACTGTTCAACTGGTCAGGCTGACCTCGACCAATAAAACAATTTAAGAAGATTTGATGCAGTAGCTTACTATCCAGGGAAATTCCCTCGGTTCTGCCGGCCTCCCTCCAACAATCCTGGTCCTGCTTTTCACCTCTCTTCTACCACAGTTACGGTCGGGCCAAACTGCACCATAAACTACGCCACAAATAAGAACACAAATAGTCATGATCGCTATCACCATCATCATTATCATCGGTGTATTTTATGTGCATATGATTAGCGAAATTGAATCAGTTATAATGCAGCGTAAACTGATTACACTTTTCGGGACGTTAATGCCCGCTCAATCATGTCGCTATACGGTATTTTATGTCGGTAATGAAACTAGCTAAGATGATGTATATTACCGTGGGTAATAATAAACCTCAATAACAAAGAAGACTTTAAACTCGAAATCGGTAGATTAGAACTCAGAGCAAATGTCCTGTTTGAGATAAGAAACAAATAATTAAATATTTGTCCGACGAGGAGGAAACACTTGAGTGCCTGTGTTACAGATTTCGATACAGGTTTTGCTGAAGGTTTTATAAAAAGGTTGTACGCGGTTGAGGGACTGGTAAGGTCGACGTTTTCAACTGAAAGCATGCGAGTAACCTTCAATTTTACTAGCCATGCATAGATACAGAAAGCTGACTTGAGGTTTGAACATATTAAAATATGCATGCACTTCCGCAAATAAATATTATCGCGGTCTTCTCGAGCTTACTGAGACAGCCGCGTCGTCATATGTGTCTCGCTTAATTATAATAAACAAAGAGGTGAACATATAGCGGCCGAAGCGCTCTTTTATATAACCTTCAATATGCTGTTTATAGAAGCTTAGAAGAGGTTGTACATATCTGTCAACTACTGTTCATTGACTGTTTATGCCCGACGTAAATTATATTCATGCGTGTGAGGATTGTATTTATCGCTAATGTAGAAGCCACTATAAACGTAGTGAGCTTTATGGTTTATGTAAAGTTGAGCACACTCGGGATATACCAGTGTACTTATTTTTTTTCTCTAGTAGAAAATGTTCCGGGATGTCTTTAGTGCATTAATATAGCCATGTATTTTTATTGTGGACGCTTCCGTTGCAAGGAAAAGGTGTTCCGCCATTATATTAAACTAATGGACTACGTCTGCCTTGATCCTAAAGGTGGTAAAAGTGACTATTGAGTGTTTTGAAGTATTACATCAAGGACCGTGGACAACAGTAAAGAGGAAGGTGCAAGTCACCCATTTGACATGAACGCCCCCCCCAAAAAACGTACGATTAATATTTGTTAATCCAGTGATATTTTTATGAATACTTCTTTGTACACTATTTCTATACTGGGGTTTTATAGGTATATATATGGTGCTTGATTTTTATTCGAACAAATTTATTTTTAGAAATTCGTTAAAAGGTGCTATCGCGGACACGATTCGTCCATCTTTGTTTGGCAACAAACTCAGTGGCACTATTTGTTGGGAAGCGCTGGAAAACTTACGGTCCGGGTATATTTTAACTTTTTTCGCATATTTTTTCCCATAAGAGTGAACTATTTGTAACAAAGGCATAAGCAACCATTTCCCGTTAAAAAAAAAAAGAGTGTAGATTCGATTTGCAAATACTGCGTAACCTGACACCTAGTTAAGAACCAGAAGTGGTTGGGAGCCATCTGAGCACTGGCGCCACCTCGTGTCAACTCAGGCGAGAAAGAGCGAATAACACGGCAGCCATGGCTACTCCGTAGAAGGCGCGGATTTGTAGGTCGGTCATTGGGGGAGGGGGAGAAAGGAGGGGGGGGGGTAAGCAGGCATTTGGCTGGCGCGAGGAGGGGGTGAGGGGGGGGGGACTATTGAGAGAGGACGTTACGGCCGAAACATTGCCCAGATGTATTTTTTTTACTTGATATTTGCAATGTTAACGAAAACTAAACTTTTAAAAACGACAGTTTACCATGAGCGATACTTACTAAATAGCTCGTTCTTAAATTAGAAGTGACTACTTCCTTTTTAATTATTAAAAATAGACACTTGGTTGCGATTAAAAGCTTGCTGAGCGTCATCGAAAACCACTAAATCAGTCATTTTCAGAAATACTTAAAGCTCAAGCGTAGTGGTGCGCTAAAGTGACCACCTGTGGAGCAGGGGGTCACTTTAGCACAAGCCTGGGGCTGTGATAGGAGGCAGAAAAGCCGCGCGGGCGCCTTATTCCAAACGCTAGCCTTGTATCTGCTCTACAGGTGGTAACTTGAGCGCACCACTACGCTTCCCAATTGCTATAAGTCTTTCTGAATATTACTGATTTAGTGGTTTTCAATAACGCTAAGCAAGTTGATAATTGAAACCATCCCAGGCAGCACACCATTGTTGGAACCCCATTGGCCCAATGTTGGCAAAAAATGGTTCCAATATTGGTCAGACGTTGGCATTTTCGAAAACGCCACCCGATCCAATGGTGGTCCAACATTGGAGCCAATGTTGGACCACTGGTTTGCCAACGTTCTATCCCACGTTGGACCAACGTGGTTTGCGCTTTTTTTTATCCAATATTGGCATAGACGTTTCACCGTTGGCTGAACCAACATTGGCATCCAGCGCCTTACACAATTGCTCTTGCAACATTGGTTTAAATATTATCGATTCCAATATTGGCATCCAGTCTAATACACTGGCTATTTTTTGCATCTATTTTCTATGACATTATTGGATGCCATTTTTCAGTCCGAGCTCTGACCAGTGTCACAAAAGCAGTGCAGAGAACCAAGCAAGTCCCTTGCCCTTTTTCCTCAAGCACTGTTTTCTTTCTGATACTAAAATCTAATAAATGCAGCAATTTTACCATATTCTGACACTTTAGAAATCATTAAAGCATGCAAATGAATTGTTCCTAACGTTTGACAGTTCATAATTTATTTAAATAGAATAAAAAGTTTTAAAAAAATGTGCAACCAGGCAGACTCGGCGGCAGGCTCGGTAGTGGACAGGGCAGAGGGCTGGGCGAAGAGCTGGGCAAATTAAGGGCTGGGCAAAGGGATTCCACGCAGGGGCCTGGCCACAGGATTCTAAAAGAGACAGAAGCGGGGGTTTGGATTCAGGTGAAGGGTTTCAGAGGCTCTCAGTTTTCTCTTACGCTTGTCAATAATGAATATCAAAATAAAACATGGCTTCATTATTATTCACCGCCCTTTATTGAACTATTCGATTAATCGGCTCAGTTGCTCTGCAAGTATAAAACCCCGGAAAGGTCTACCGACTTTATTATGTTTACTTTTTCATATTATAAACTTTCTTTTCCAGAGAATTATTTTTCGTTATTTTGTATGTAAAAAACTTAGTACTGCCTTCTAAAATAAATAGATGCGCAGGTGAGACACCGGGGCCGGCTTGCTGGAATCAGTGTCTCAGCTGAGACTGGGTGAAAAAAAGCACTGTAAAGGCTGGGGCGCACGAGCGTCTTGAGGCGAGGTTTGAGTCCCGTTCAGCTCGTACGCTGGCTTTAACAGTGCTTTCTTTTTCCCCGTCTCAGCTGAGACGCTGTTTCTAGAAAGACGGCCCAGGCGTTTACTATTGTTTTATTCGTCCGACTTGTCCTTACTCAGAGCTCGATCGATCAAGATTAAAATATTTATAGTGGTTTAAAAAATCAATGAAATAGTAGGAAGGTTATTTCATAAATTGCTTAACTCTACTCTTGCAACATTATGGCGTTCCTCAACCTTTCATCTAGCTTTAAGAAGTCTCGAGAATTACAATTTCGCCATTTAAGTTCACACCAATATTTCTACGTTGATTTGAAAAAAAAAGTTTTTAATATTTACCGTACGGAAATATGTAGTTATTAATCTACCCATATTGCCTCCATAATATTTACAATTTATAAATGCAACCGCTGGCCTCCCTCTTCAGCTCACCAGTGTCAAACGCACTACTAAATTAACAGTTCAATAAATACCCCGGTATACGTAACAACATGACAGTTGAACAGAATGTGGTGCTTGAATCATTCAAGAGTTTAAAATAAATCGCGCACATAAAATAGCTTGTCGTGTAAAGACAATTACTGGCAATTACACTCGCAGAGCACGGTGACATAACTGACACTACACTTGCACCCAACAAGCCGAACCTTGGCAAATAAGGACTACACAACGCTCTGTTGTATTCGGCTTGTAAATACCGGGTGGACTTTTTACTACAGCACACATCAACGGGCAAGAAGCCATATTTTAACACAAACAAATTAAATAAAAATGACTTCGAACACAAAAATAACCAATCAGAACCTCTCTCACCGCCTATTAGAATAAAAAAAACAATTGCAAATAGCGCTGTACAGGGCCTTTCGGGCCGATCGCTCTGGATTACACGTTGAACTCGTCGGAGATTCCTGGCACAGAGTTCGACACGGTTCAAACTCATCGGATAGGAACAAAACGTACATTGCGTAGCTAGAATACCTATCCCCAATGGTCATGAGGACCTCTCCTTTCCACTCACGTGGAAGAGAAGGCGGTCCGTCGTGTCTTCGGTCCGTCGAAGCTAGTGGTCACATGTATGCCCACAACAAAGGAAGATCACCGGTGTGTTGGTGCTGCCGAAAGAATATCCATGGTCTTGGCAATCCGGATGTTGAAGATCGCACTTGGCACTAAGACGAAATGCGCTGCTGGTGATCGGAACTCTAGAACTAGATTTACCACATTTACCACAGAAGCGAAATCTACCGCAGGCCCGCAGGCCGCATCACACGCGAAACTAGGTCCGGTCTTCGCAGGCAATCCGGGTTTGTCAACGCTAATGCGTCATCCGTCAAACCACGTGATCACGCTTCTGCCGTTACCCGCGCACAGAGAGCGGATTCAAGCGATAAAAAGTATACGATTCATTGGTCCAGCGAGTACGCACCGTCACCACGCCTTCAACTTAGGGAGAGGGAGAAAAAGAGAGGTGTAGAAAGAAAGCAGCCCAGAACGGGGGGTGCGCTTACAAAGGCTAATAATCTTCAGGCCCATCTCAACAATGAACCCTACCAGAGGATTTGTCACTTGTACCCAAGGTTGATAGTGCTGTGGATGTTATGCGTGGCCTTGGGCTTTTAGACAGGTTCCGTGCTCTGCCTTATCACCAGCTTCGAGACTGTAGTCACGTGACCCTAACCGGAGACACGATTGGCCTAAAACACGCATAGCGTCTTCCCTGCTGCCAATACCGATTGAACAGGACAGCTCTTTGAAGGCCAGTTTTTGAATTTCTAAAGAGGCTGTCCAGCCCAAAAGTGATTCTAAACGGGGCAAGTTTGAAGACACTATGTTTTACGTCGTATAACTCACATTAAAATTTAGAATGAAGAACTAAGCGCGACTATTTTTTGCACACGATGTCCACAAATAAATAAATAAATAAATAAATATATATAGTATATATATATATATATATATATATATATATATATATATATTTATCAATAAATATAAAATTATTTGTACACTGTTAGGTCCGCGTTTTCAAACATCAAATTTTTTTTACGAAAGAGTTTCACATAAAAGACACCACGGACAGCACATCGTCCGACTTTCAACACACGATGAATTGCCGACGCTCGCAGACAGAAGGTTGCGATGCTGCGCGAACAATTTTGGAAAGATGCTGCGTAGGATACGCCGGGCGCAACGGCTTCGCGACCGTTCGAAGGGCAAAGGATTCGCGACGACAAAGTAGCGTCTTCCAACTTCGACTGAACTCCATGGAACGAATTATGCGGCGAATAACTGGCGAACGCCCGCCCGACGGCACGCTCGCTTTGCGCGCGACGTAGCAGCCGCTGTGTTGATTCCACGCGCAGAGCAAAAGCCGCCGGCCAAAATTCGTCGGTTATTCGCAGCATATTCGTCTCGTGGAGTTTAGCAACGGGGCTCGAGAGTACCAGGCTCACATTTCCACAGAGCGAGCGCGGCCGGCCAGATGGAGGCGCAGTATGCTCTCGCGTCGCGATTGCTACGTCGTTGCTCTGCCTACACTGATGACATGTGCACTGCAGTCGAAGCAGTCCTCCCTAGACTTCATTCGAGTCCAATAGACAACTTTCAAGCGCGATAGACTCTCGAAAACTGAGAGTAGAAGTCACTTCGGTTAGCGGCGTAAGCGGCAGCTTTATGTTTGTTGACACCTGCGTCGACAATGACAAATATGCACAGAAACATTAAATATAAAAAAATAAGCACGCAGAAAGAAATACAAACATGGCAGGGGCACGGACAAAGTAGGAGACGTTAACGCTACGGAAAGCATATACATACAAAATACACTGGAAAAGACAAAAATAATTAAATCTAAAAAACGGAATTAAGTTTTCAACGACCGAGGTAAGGCAATGCGAAGGGAGAGCAGCAGGCAAAAAAATTACACCATCTTCCCGAGGGGAACCATGGGGTGATGCGGAGCATCGTGTTGGTTCCGAGGAAAGAGTCAGTTTGCGTGCTGACGTCGAGAGATGGCGCCACCGACTGCCCTAGCGTTACCCCCTACGCGAGCCTTCGTCGCGGCTCGCAGCAGAGAAACTTGGAACGCGCGCCGCTCGCCGTTTATTTTTTTTTCACATTGAAGGAGAGGAGACTAGAGGAGGAGAGTTGCGCGTTGCGCGCGCGGTGTGAGGAGAAGCAACGCATGCGCAGTGTACGCAGCTGGTAGAGAGAGAGAGCGGAGAGAGTAATGCGCAGCTGTTGGAGAGAGGGAAGGAGGGAGTTGCGCGTGCGTAGTTCGAGTGCCGACTACAACGCCGACGCCGCGGGACATAGACCCGAGCAAGAGATGCTCCGCATCTAAAAAACTGCCATAGTCCTATAGGCAGCTAAGGACGTATTTGTGATCGCGGTTATAAAGCACAGGCGACGTACGCCCCATGAAGTTGGCTAAATAAAATTCTCGCCCCGAGCGAGCGCGGTGAATGACTCCTTTTCCACTTTCCTACCTCTGCAATGCAAAAAAGGGTCGCGGGTTTTATAGCCTAGGCGACACAAATATCGATAGGCCATTGGCTATGGCAGTGCAATATGACCAGCCTATACCAAGACATCACCAATATTGGTGATGTTTTGGCTTTGACAGTTTAATGTTAACCAGCTTAAGCAGGCGTAGATTCAATAGCGGAAAGCATTGGCTCTGACAGTCCAATATTGTACAGTTTATGCCGGCGTATATCCAATATTGGGAAAGCTATTCTTTGACAGTCCAATATTGGACAGCTTATGCCGGCGTATAGCCAATATCAGAAAGCCAGTGTCTCTGACAGTCCAATATTGGACAAATTATGCCGGCGTATATCCTATATTGGAAAGCTATTGGCTTTGACAGTCCACTGTTGACCAGCCTATGCCAACGTATCACCAATATTGGAAAACCATTGGCTTGATAGTCCAATATTGTCCAATGTGATTCCAATATTGGGAAACATATGGCTCAGTTGGGCCATTGTTGGGCCATTCTTTGCCACATTAAATCCAATGTTGGCCCAATACTGTGTGCTGCCTGGGAACTGCTGTGGTCAGTTCCGCTGTCAGGAGGATACAAGCTGAATGTCTAAGCTCACCGAATGAAGTTCAATCACACTTTAGCCATCTTCAGTAGAGCATTGAAGGCTATATATTTTATTTTTATTTTGTTTTGCGTATATTTCTGTTTAATCAGCTGTTTTTCCCTAAAAGTGGTTTGAGTGTTTACTTTTTTTCCCTGTTTTTGCTGCTTTATAAAACAATGTTCTCCAGCATGTAACCCCCTTTTGTTTGTTAATTTATATAACGTTTGTTCAGCATAGGTACCCCCACCTTGTGTAATGCCCATAAAGGCCTTCAAAGTTTTAATAAGTGATGATGAAGATGATATATATAACTGCCTCATGACCATGTGAAGACAGATTTCATGGCGTCCGATAAGTGATTTGGTAATAGCTTACACGATGTTTCATATCTAGGCCATTTTAGTTTTTGTCCTCCACTAAAACGGAGTAAGCGTGCAATCCAGCTGCTTCAAGTTCATCGCGTTGCGAAACTATCAGAAGCTCGTCTAAACTGTACGTACACTTCTAACGTCGCGAGTTAAACCCCGGGGCATGCAGTGGAGCGTCGCCTGTTTTATCATTAGAAATACATTTTGCCAAAAACATGCCCCGAAAATGTTTGTGGCCGGCTACTCTTCATAAAAAGAGGGAAGGGTAGAAAAGAAAAAATGGCGCAAGAAGGCCTAGAGTTTATGCGGAGATAAATCGAAAGAGAGAAGGAATGATAGAGCGTACGGTGACGCCAACTACGAAGGCGGACGTGCGAGGGTGTTTTGAGAGGCACTCGCGCTTCAAGGATGGCAGAACATCACCAAAAGGCATAAAGAGGGTGGGAAAGGTCGCACTACCCCTCCTACATAATAAAGGCTTAGTACGGAATCAGATGACGTCATCACGAAGGCCAACATCGTGCACAGACTGGCACGACGATTGCGTCAATGTTCGGTTCACACTTGACTCGAAGCCGAGCGTTGACGCAGCCCTCGTTTCCAAACTGTGTCCAGCGTCGCCCTTTGCAGGTGAGGCGAAAAGGTCAAAACAACGGCCTTGTCATCTAGGCGGTGTTTCCCTACCGCTCATCGTATTCGAAGATGTTCTTCTATTCTTAAATCTCGCGAGTGTCACTCGAAACACCTCGCACGACCGACTGCGTTGTTGCCGTAAGTCTTCCGAATCATTCAAAGATTGTTGAGGTTTGCTGAGTTAAATTCATGCTCGCTCATCGCCCTGGTTTGCAGTCCAGGCTAAAATCGCCAATGGTTTTGTGCAGGTGCTAACAAAACACTCGTGTAGCGCAACTGAAATTGTTCACAGAACGACGCGCTTTGCGTATAGTGACGAATAAAATCATATGCATTCGACAGCTGCACACACGTCACATGCTGCTCTCTCTTTTTTATGCTCGTATATTCATACATATTAAATTCGCACGTGGTTATTGTCCGGAAGCTATGGTCAAAACAATTTTTTTGGTAATATGTATTACTTTTATTCTGTGCCCCATCACGGAGAAACGAAAATCAGAACTGATTTTTTTTTCTAGAAAGGAGGCACTGGTTCACTGATCGTTCAAGTCCATCTGAACGGACCATTCAACGCCACGCGCGCGTTTAGTCAT